>JBAPGN010002564.1:20305-55948 GCA_037355405.1 Vitis amurensis | reverse complement strand
AAAATGACCTCCACATGCACTATCATGACAATGGGATAGAATTCCTGATTGCTCTTGTTCAGGAACACATTTCCTTATGATTTGATCCGCACAATATTTGAAGAGAAAAGGCTCCTCCCAATAATAGGCATGGATCTTAGCAAAGAAATGCTTCTTGTCTTGGGCACTCCACTCACTTGGAACTTCTCTAATAACCAAGTAATTTACAAGTGAGAATACCATGGAGCTACTCTATTGACGATGAGAGACTCCTAGGGGAAGTAAAACATTGATAGGTTAGACCATGTGAGGTCATGTGTTTTTATCACAATCTTTGACAAGTTGGTCAGCTACCACATTTTTTCTACTTACTTTTTTCTCGGATTTGGAGATTGAATTCTGACAGCAAAATTGATCCATCTTATGCAATCTTGCCTGGGCATCTTGCTGGGTTAGCAGTAACTTCAAAGCAGAATGGCCAGTGAACACCACTATAAAGACCCTATCAATAGAACGACAACTTATCCAAGGCAAAACTTAACTGCCAACACCTTTAGTAGTTGTTGTAGTTCCCTTTGACGCTCATTCAAAGTTTTGCTTGCATAATAAATCAACATAGGGCTTTCCCAATCTTCTCTTTGCCCAACAGCCCCCATAGCAAAATACTTGCATCAACCACATTAGTCAAAGGTAATTTCCAAATTTGGGGCTCTCACTATTGGTGCAATTTGTGAGGAAATTGCTCAGTTCTCAAACTCTTCTGACATTTCTCATCCCACCAAACTTGGCATCCTTTACCAAGATGTTCAACAAAGAGGTTTTGAGAATTTTTGAGAAATCCTTAATGAACCTCCTATAGAACCCGGCATGTCCTAGGAATTGCCTAATTCTTTTTAACATTTTGTGGGAGGTGGCAACTTAACAATTAGCTCCACCTTTGCTATCTACCTCAAATGCCATTCTTGGAGATTATATGTCTAGACAATTCCTTGATTTTTTTTTTTTTTTTTTTTTTTTTTTTTTTTTTTTTTTTTTTTTTTTGTCATAAAATGGCAAGCTTCCTCCCAATTTAGCACTAGGTTTCTTTCTCCAATACATCTTTGGAGAACAGTTTCTAATGCAACAAACACTCCTTATAAGGACCTCCATATACAGTGATGTCTCCATGAGAAGACTTCCATGAATGCGGCTCCACCATTCACTGAAGATGCTTAGGCATAACATCTTTGGAAAGGTTGGCAGGTGCATTACATAGACCAAAGGGCATCCTCCTATAAGCAAAAGTACCAAAGAGGCAAGTGAAGGTTGTCTTTTCTTGATCTTCCAAATCAATCTCTATTTGGAAGTACCCGAGTAAACCATCCAAAAACAGTAGAAAGGATGCCCTGAGACTCTCTCAAGGACTTGGTCCATGAAAGGCAATGGGAAAATGGTCCTTCCTAGTCACTGAATTCACCTCCTGTAGTCTATACACACCCTCCATCCTGAGGTAAGACGTGTAGAGACTTCTCCCCTTTCTCATTCTGGATCACAGTAATTCCAGATTTCTTTGGGACTACCTGGGTTGGGCTCACCTACAAGCTATCTTGAAATGGGATATATGATCCCTGCTTGAAGTAGCTTCAGAACTTCACCCCTTACCACCTCTTGCATGTGATGATTCAACCTCCTCTGTGCTGCCTCACTGGTTTTGCATCTTCCTCCATGTAGATATGGTGGGTGCATACCAAAGGGCTATCCCTTTCAGATCAGAAATTTGTCCATCCATGGCTTTTTTGCATTTTCTGAGGACTCCCAAAAGACTATCCTCTTGAATCACTTGTGAGAGTTTGAAGAAAACCACCACTGGACATTTCTCAATCTTCCTCCAAATATGCATACTTCAAATCAACAGGAAGTGGCTTCAAAACTAGCTTTGGAGGGTCCTCCCTAGCTGCTCCTTGTGAGTCCTCCTTATTGAACAAGGGTAAGATCTCTTCCCTTCTCCTCCAAGGAGACATGATGGCTAACACATCAGAGGGTTCAGGTAACCCTTCTTCAAGCACTCCAGGCTTTCGTTCAAGCTCTCCTCTAAATTCTTGTCACAATGCTCTTCAACCAAAGTGTTGATCAAGCACACCTCCTCAATCCCTTCCTCCTCTTCTGGGTGAAGATGCCTCTTGCATAGGTGGAATATGTTTAGTTCCAAGGTCATGTTTCCAAATGTGAGCTGCATCACCCCATTCCTACAATTGATGATGGCATTGGAGGTAGCTAGGAAAGGTCTCCCAAGGATGATTGGCACATAATTTGCTTCCTTAACAGTGGGATCAGTATCAAGCACCACAAAATCCACGGGATAGTAGAATTTGTCCACTTGAACTAGAACATCCTCTATCACCCCCCTTGGGATTTTGACTGACCTATCAGCTAAGGAGAGAGTGATGGCTGTGGGCTTCAATCCTCCAAGTCCCAGTTGCTTATACACAGAGTATGGGAGCAAATTCACACTTGCCCCCAAGTCTAGTAAAGCCTTCTCCACATGTGTCCCTCCAATGTTGACTTGAAATGGTGGGACATCCCGGATCTTTGTACTTAACTGGAGACTTACACTGAATGATGGCACTTACTTGCTCAGTGAGGAATGCCTTCTTTGTCACATTAACCCTCTCTTGACCGTGCACAAGTCCTTTAAAAATTTTGCATATGTGGGGACTTGCTTGATCATATCAAGTAAGGGTATATTCACCTTCACTTGTCTCAAAAACTTCAAGAATTTCTGATGAATTCTTGATTCCCTTCTTTCCATGTAAAGCTTGAGGAAAAGGGGGAGGCATATGTTTCTTCATCATATCCTCTTTAATCACTATCCTTGGCTCTTCTTCAATGCTTGATTTAGATGCATTTTTCTTCCCCACTCTTCTCTTCTTGGTTATTGCTCTCTTTAACCAAGGTTCTCTTGACATGAGTTCTTCATCTTGCCTCACCTTAGGCAAGGGTTGATCAACCTCCTTCCCACTCCTCAAGGTGATCACAGCTTTGACCTCCCTCAACTTTGAAGACTCCCCATCTTGGGTTTCAACTTCATGAACACCCTTTGGATTTTGGCTTGGTTGAGAGGGAAACTTTCCTTTCTCATTCACTGTGTTGAGGTTGGTAAGCCTAGAGATGGAGTATTGAATATTATCTATCTTCTGAGATAGATCATTTTGCATCCCATCCATTCTCTTAATTTGAGAACTCTCAACATTTTCAATCTTTTGGTGCAATTGGGAGTTGATTGCCTTTTGTTCACCCACAAAGTCACCCATGACTTTACTTAGGTTCACAATGGCTTGCTCCACTGAAGAGGTTTGTTGAGGTGCTTGGGTTTGGGCTTGTGGTTGGTATGGAGGTGGCCTTGGTTTCCAAGAAAAATTTGGATGGTTTCTCCAGCTTGAATTATAGGTGTTTCCATAAGGTGCATTGTTGTTGGGCCTAAATTGCCCCACAACATTGGCTTGATCACCTAACATCTCCCTCACAGCTGGGATGGTTGGGCACTCATCTACCACATGATCACATGATTGGCAAATGGTGCATGGCATGACATGGGCTTGTGTCTCGGAAATGGCTTGGACTTCATGCATTTTTTTCAACTCAAGTTCTTCCAACCTCCTTGCCATTGTTGCCACCTTAGCTTTCATGTCCATGTCTTCACTTAACATGTACATTCCACCCTTTGGATTTACAGGAGCTTTCATCCTTCCCATTTCTCTTGAGTTGGGCTCATCCCATCCTCTTGATACCTCAGATACATAACTTAAAAAGTCCATGGCTTCTTCCGGATTCTTACTCATAAAATCTCCCCCACACATGGTTTCAAGAATTTGCTTCATGGAGGAAGACATCCCATCATAAAAATAGCTCACCAAGAGCCATGTATCAAAGCCATGATGAGGACAAGCATTGATGGCCTCCATATACCTTTCCCAACATTCATAGAACTTCTCATTTTCTTTTGCAGAAAAGTTTGAGATTTGTCTCTTCAACCCATTGGTCCTATGGGTGGGGAAAAATTTCTTCAAAAATTCGGCCTGAAGATCAACCCAATTCCTTATGCTCCTTGGCCTTAAAGAGTTAAGCCATATTTTTGCCTTGTCCTTCAAAGTAAAAGGGAATAGCTTGAGTCTCATCAAGTCTATTGAAGCTCCTCCCTCTCTAAAAGTATTGCACACCTCCTCAAACTCCTTGATGTGGGCATATGGGTTCTCACTCTCCATTCCATGGAAATTTGGTAGGAGGGCACAATATGAGGCCTTATAATCAGCTGCTCAAGAGGAGGTACGATGCATGAGGGTGCACTCATCCTTGGTGGGTGCATTCTATCCCTCATGGATAGATATGCATTTGGATTATCCCCTTGACCGTGTTGAGAATTCTGATCCTCTTGTGGAGGGTCCATGATGTTTACACAGATATCCAACTCTGTGTCTTGAGGATTCTCTATCCTTACTAGTCTTCCCTCTTGGTCCCGAATCCAATAGGGCATGCACAAGTTACAACTTCCCTGAAAACAAAACAAAGACAACAAAAACAAAAGAAAACTAGAAGAAAGTTAAGGTTAGAAAGAAAATGAAAGTAAACTTAACAAAAGGAATTCTACAATTAAAAGAAAGGAAATGAAGTTAGTGAAAAAGGAATTCACCAAACTTGTGATGGAAATCACAAGTAGCCTCTAAAAAGTTGTATCACTGTAATGTGGCACCATCCCCGGCAACGGCGCCATTTTGATTCGTGCCCAGTTGGGTATTTTAATAAAAAATATTTATAAATCCTATGACCTTATACTAGCGTAGCAAAGCTACTATAGTATAGCAGCTCTAGGGTCGAACTCTGGGATGGGTTTTCACTCTACCAGTGATAGACTCAAGATTAGAAATTGAATCTGATGATTTCCTTTGTCAAAACTTAAAGTTTAAAAGAAAATAAAATTTGTTTTGAAAGTGGTGTTTGGAAACTAAACTAACTATAGAACTAGGTAGAAATGGAAGAAAGAAAGTCTCCCGGAGCTAAAGGTTGCTAGATCAAGTTCAGAATGCAAAGTGGGAAATTCCGGATTTTTCTCCTCGTATTGGGGACAACAACATAAAGGATGGTTGTTTCCCGAACCGGTATAGGTTTAACAATGAAGATTTAATCCATAAAAAGTCAATAGAAATGGTAGTCAAGTTCCATTAATGGCTTTAGACACTATGGGTCTTCACCTTGAGCCACTTTCCAATGGCTCGTACATGATAACTAATGGTCTTATGTGGATCTAGCAATAAGTATCCACAGAGACCTAAAAGCTTATCATGTATTGGCCATTCAAAGTGATTCTAAGGGATTTAAAGCAAAACTTTAGATTTAAAGCCATTTATGAACTCCAACTACTGTATTTAATGCACGAGAGTTTTCCACTTTTGCATCTAGACTTTTCACCTAGCTTCCTTCACTCCAAGAAACCAAAGGTTTAGCCTCTCATCCTCTGGAAAACATCCTCAGAGGTTGTTTGGCTTCCAAGAAAAAGAAAATAGAAGAGAGAAAAGGAAAGCAAAGAGAGCTATGTATTTCTCCCGAAGAGGAAAATTTCACTAAGTGTAAAATATACATAAATTTTTCGAGAGATGATTTCCACCCCTCTTATAGTCTTTACAAAGCAAAGCCTGTGATTGGCTAATTACAAGGATAGAAAGGAATTTACATCAAAAAAATACAAAGAAAAGATCTCATGTGGAAGTCGGCAGAACAGAGGAGATTTCGCACCAAAGTCGCATGAACAATACAAGGTGTGAAATTCGCACTTGCATGGGCTGGTGCGAAATTCGCACTTGCATGGCATTTTCGCATGAACAGTACAAAGTGCGAAATTTGCCATTTTGAGCTCCTTATACGAATGGCAATATACCACTATAGGTACTTGATTTGTCAGCAATTCCAAGCCGGTTCCGAATATGGGATTCTTGAAAGGTGATTTTGCACAATGAACAAAATAGAGCCTCCCAAAGTGACAGTGCACGGCTACAAAAACTGCTTCTTTCCTCTGTTTTTCCTCTTTGCTTCTCTCCTTTACTTGGTTTGTCTTAATGATCCAAAAAGCTGTCAAAACACTAAAACTAGCCACAAATATGATTAGAAGTCATTGCTAGGTCCTTAACATGCCAATTGGAATAAAAATGGAAAACTACTACACAAAAGTGCTTAAAACATAATGAATTAAAGGCGCAAAATAGCACTTTTTGGGTAGTAATCACCTACTCAATAATAAAGGTTGTCTTCTCCATATCCTCTAGAGCCATCAAAATATGATTATATCCTGAAAACCCATCCATGAAAGACAACATCGAATGGCCCGCGGTGCTATCGACCAACAGATCATTGTGTGGGAGAGGAAAGTCATCCTTAGGGCTGACTTTATTAAGGTCTCTGAAGTCAACACAAACTCTAACTTTGCTGTCCTTTTTTGGAACAAGGACGATGTTAGCCAACCACTCTGGATACTCAACCACTGATATAAAACCCACACTGAGTTGTTTCTGAATCTGCTCTTTCACTTGCAAGCTCTAACGTGGGTATAATCGTCTCAATTTCTGCTTAACTGGTTTGACATGTGGCAAGATAGGTAAATGGTCCTGGATTGTAGAGGGATCAAGGCTTGGCATGTCCTCATATGACCATGCAAATACATCCAAGTATAACTTGAGTAAATGAATAAGTCTATCCCTCTCATTTATGGATAGGGGCAAACCAATCTTCAGCTCTCTAGGTTGATCATCTGTGCCAAAATCAACAGTCTCAACATCCCATGTAGCAGGTGAAACTCTCTCATCTATGGGATCAAATTCGTGATCAAAAGAGTCTCTATTTGAATCAGGTTGTGTAGTTTCATCATTTATATCAAATATCTGTGAAGTGGGTGAATAAGGTGCAAGTAACAAAACATCATCACAAGAGACAAACGAATACTCATAAATGCTCAAATCCATAACTGAATCATAAAAAACATAGTCAGAGTAGGTGACAAATCCCAATAGAATGTCAAATGAAAGAGGTGGGTCCACAAAGTCGGACGCTCCCTCAATTGGGCCAATAGTGCCCTCATACATATCAGTAGTAAGAACAACAAAAGCAGGAAGCTTAGGAGCAGGAACAGTCTGATCCTCCTCAATAATTTCAATGACAGATACTCTGAAAAACTCCAATCTGAACTGCATCAAGGAACTGATTGATACCCAACATGTCCATCTCATCACGATACTCATCATGAGGAACTGNTATAAAGCATGGTGGGCAATCAAAAAGCTCAACATGGATTTGACAAGAGCCGGGTTAAAGAGATGTTTGGATTTGAATGAATTGGAGGAAATGAGGAATGATGCATACCTCAATTCAAAAATTGCCAAAGCAAGATTGAAAAAATGGCATGATCAGTTGGTAAATCAGAAAAATTTTACCAAATGACAAAAAGTTTTGCTTTATGACTCTAAACTTCATCTCTTTCCAGGAAAATTGAAATCCAGGTGGACGGGTCCTTTCATAATTCATGAAGTGCATCCCAACGGAGTGGTGGAAATATTCAATCCCACAGGCAATCAAACCTTCAAAGTCAATGGCCATCGTCTCAAGCCATTCATAGAGCCTTACAGTGCAGACAAGGAGGAGATCAACCTCCTTGAACCACCACAACTCTGAGGGAAAGCAGGGTATCATGGGCTAAATAAGTCCATGAATTTTTTTTGTTATAGTTTTATAGTTATATCATTATTTTTATTTCTTTTTATTATAATTTTTCCCTAATCTTGGTTTATTTTGTCTTAATTCAAGCCAATTTGATGATAAATTTCAGAAAAAAATCATGAAAGATGTGGAGAACTCTTCAAAAGCAGGACAGGGGAGTAAAACCAAGGAAACAGAGCACCTGATTTCAAGGTGCCAAAATTTCGCACACCCAACTCCAAGGTGCGAAAATTTCGCACACCCAATTCCAAGGTGCGAAATCCTCGATCCAAGGGGAGCCATTTTCGCACACCCCAAAACCAAGGTGCGAAAATTGTTGTCAAGGTGCGAAATCTAATTTCAAGGTGCGAATTTCCTAAAAGCCATTTTCGCACACCACCGTGGAAGGTGCGAAAATTTTCGCACTGTGCGAAATCCTCTCCTGGCACACGTGTGCCAATTTCGCACACCTCAAGCTAATTTTCGCACTGTGCGAAACAGTGTGCGAAAATTTCGCACACCACTGTGGAAGGTGCGAAAATTTCGCACACCCAATTCCAAGGTGCGAAATTTACAGACCAAGGTGCGAAAATTTCGCACGGTAAAATTTTAAGTTCTAAAAATTTAAAACGGACTTTTAAATTAAAATTTTACCTCCGAAATTGTGCCTAACGTCCAAAAACGACTTTTCGGTTGCCTTGGAAAATTTTAAAACATCAGAAACCCCCTTAAACCTCATTCCTATATAAACCCTTGAGGTCCAGAAGCTCAAAGGATACCCCACGCACCAGCTGTGAAATCTCTGGAACCACCGAACAGTCACCTATCTCCATTTCAGCCATGGCGAAGACCAGAGGAGGCCATTCCGCCTCCCCATCCTCACCGACACCTCGACCACATCGAGCCGTCATGACAGCCGCAGCTTCGCCACCTGTTCAGGCCCCGGCCATTCCCCCATATGAGGGGGAAGCTCCTTCTCAGCGCCGATACCCCACCAGGAGGCCACCCACGGACCTTGTGCCACCAGTCGATCAGGCCGCGAGCCCTGTTTCTCGGCCACCAGCGAAGAGAACCAAGTTCTCGGGTCCTGGAGAGCCATCCCACGCACCTCAGCCAGAGCCACCTACAGAGGACTCCCGGATTCCTGCGGATATTCCTCTTGAGACCGTTATCAGGCGTCCCATGATAGCCGGACCACCGATAGAGGGCAACTTGGATTGCAGAGATCGATCCTTCCACTCTGAGACCTACTTTGATATAGAGGCCCTCAGACAGCAGCCAGAGCTCCGAGATTCATTCCGACTGCTGCAGAGGTATCACATGGAGGGTCTTCTCACTCCTAGGCAATTTTATTATCCTAGAGTAGTTTTAGATTTTTATCAATCTATGACTACTCGGGGTCTCCGCAATCCTACCCTCATCCAATTTACGATAGACGGACGTCAGGGTGCCATTGGAGCTCGTCACATTGCTGAGGCCCTCCATATACCTTATGAGCCTGTGATTCAGGCAGACTTCAGGGAGTGGTCCTCATTCTCTCAGAGTGACATGGTCTGTATTTTGTCCAGGGGGACTTCTACAGCCTCGGTATTGACCAGGAGAGAGCTTCCATCTGGGATGCTCCTTATTGATGTGCTCCTACGTGCCAACCTTTTCCCCCTTCAGCACAAAGTTCAGAGGCGAGGAGCTATACTTGAGGCGTTATTTAGGATTTCTGAGGGCTATTTCTTCGGCCCTCATCATTTGATTATGACTTCTCTTCTTCATTTTGAAGAGAAAGTCCATCAGAAGAAGCTTCAGAGGGCAGATGGCATCCCATTACTATTTCCGAGGCTCCTCTGCCAGATTTTAGAGCACTTGGGCTATCCTGAAGAGCCCCGTCTTGAGAGGCGCCGCCATTGCAGAGAGGATTTCTCTCTCGACAAATGGCATCACTTGGTAGCCTACTTTGCACCCGAGGGAGCACCAGCTGTGCCTGCACCTCCAGAGCTACCCCGAGATGACCAGCTACCTCAGGCCCAGCAGGATGAGATTCTCACAGAGACTACACCTCCTGCCCCTGCAGCACCCACCTCAGTGCACATGCCCGAGGCTATACATTCTACCTCCCCTATCACTCAGGGTACTCCACCAGTCGTACCAGCTACCCCAGCACCTCCTCCTTCATCTGAGCCCACTGTCACCGTTTCTCTTACGGAATTCAGAGGCTTAGTGCGTTCATTGCAGACACTGAGCACTGCTCAGGATTCTATTATCCACCAGATGGCCACTATTCGTGCACACCAGGATCAGATCATTGCTACTCAGACCCAGCATACCACGATCCTTCATCAGATTCAGCAGCATCTGAGTATGCAGACTCCTCTTGGGCATGATAGGTCTGCACCATCCGAGCCTCTAGTGCCAGATGAGGAGAGCTTGCCAGCTGAGCAGCCCATACCAGAGGAGGAGATCAGAGCAGAGCCATCACATGACCCCACTCATATCTGATCTTTTTATGTTTTACTTTATATATTAGACTTGTAAATCCCATCTTTTGCATGTGTTATAAACTGGGATTGGAAATATTACTTGAAATCATATATTGTATATTTCTTTTACAAGTAATATATATATATATATCCTTTTTGATTATATTCCCTTTTCTCATTACTCTTTTGTCCTTGGAACATGTGGTTTAAGGTACTTCATACCTCCTATACACTCAGACTTTGTCTCACTCAGGAGGTACCACTTCCTCCCTTTATTTTTAATCGCTTTTGAAACATTGAGGACAATGTTCAACTTGGTTGGGGGGAGAGTTGAGAAAGGAAGTTTTGTTGTTAATATTAAGTCATTTTGGTATTTTAGTTGATTTTTCCTTAAAATTTAAAATTGCTAAAAGTTTTTTGAATCATTCTCTATGGTTGTTAAAGATAATTTCTCAAAAATAAAATAGGATAAGTCGAGTTTTAACTTAATTATTTAAGTCTTAGAGTTTGTTTTATGCTTTCAAAGTTGATAATCTATTGAAGCCCTTTTTGATTTCAAACTTACTTCTTCCATTTCGAGCTTTACACACACTGTGCACATTAGATCCCGGATATATGATGTAAAACTTTCTCACTTTCTAAGCTTAGGAAAATTTTGACTTGGTTCATTACTTAACCTCTCTTTAATAGTGTTGGGACACCTCATAAAGACCAATGAGTCTTTTGCTAAAAAAAAAAAAAAAAAAAAAAAAGAGAATAAACTTCTATTCTTTCCTTGAAACCTAAGCATGATCCGAAGGGGTGGCGAAAGCCTTTAAAACCCGATGCCCTAAACCTTGATTGGTTGGGAGTCATCGATCCTCTGCTTGCTACATAGGTGAATTGGTTAAGTTTAGTGAGTAAAAAGAATTGTGAATAAGAAGGTGCGTTCCTAACCTATTAAGAGTTGATTAATTTTGCCAATATTCGAGAAAAGCTTAGGTTGGAGGGTGAGGATAGTTGTATATACTATATCCGGAAGCTAATTTCATTAACACTTAGCTTATTATGGAAGAGTTTGATTTGGAACCTTGAGAGTAGAGATTCTTTTGATACTTAATTGCATAATCTCCACTCTTTGTACTTTTTGTTTAAGTTTAAGCTTTGACAACTCCTATTGCATTTTGAATCTTCATATCTTTAGTTCACCAGGAGAGATGTGTTTGGATATCAGTCATGCCACTCAATTATTTTTTGGAATGAATTGCATGACCTCTTTTATGTATATTATTACGTTTGCTTAGTTTTTCTCTCCTTAATTGCTAAGGGACTAGCAATATGTCGGTTGGGGGGAGTGATTACTACTCAAAACATGCTATTTTGTAGCTTGTAATTAGCTCTTTTAAACACCATTGAGTAGTAATTATTACCTTTTAACCCAATTAACATGTTAGGGACCCTTGCAATCAGATTTCTAACAATTGTGTTAAGTTTTGGTGCTTTTTGATAGCTTTATGCTCACCAAAGCAATTTAAGAATGAGGGAGAGCTATTTATAGTTCATGGCAAAGTTTTTGAAAGCTTAAATTTATGAAGAAATCAAGCTATGGAGTCTCATAATCCTTTGCCTTAGTGGTTCAAAGTATACAAGGAAGAAACAATGGAGAAGAGGAAAACAGGGGATGAAAACAGGGGACACAGCTGCAGTCTTTCATTGCACTTTTGGAGCACTTCCCGAAGTCCATTTTTTACATTCTATATACCATTTCAAAGCTCAGAAAGTCAAGAATCCAACGGTTCAAACCATGTATGATTTGGAGCTGAAATGAGAAGATATGGCCTTCGGAAGACAACTACATCAGGCTGAGCGAAAATTTCGCACGATGGAAATCAAGGTGCGAAATCCTCAGTCCACTGTGCGAAAATTTCGCACACCTCAAACCAAAGTGCGAAATTGGAACTCAGCGTGCGAAAATTGGATATTTTTGCCGACTCTTTTTCTTCTGATATTTTTGTGTCTAAATTTCCATTTTCTCCTTGTATTCAACCACTCATGTAATTCCTTAGCTAGGAAGTATCCAAGGAAGGGTAAAATTACCTTCCTATATAAATTCTCTTGTAATCACTGAAAATGCATCTTTCGGGGAGCTTTCTCCAGGAGACCAAATTATGTAACCTTGATACTTAGTGAAATATATATATATCTCTTTTGTTTACTTTTTCTCTCTTCTATTTTCTATTTTCTTGCAAGCCAAACACCCTCTGAGGATGTTTTCCCAGAGGATGAGAGGCCAAACTTTTAGTTTCTTGGAGTAAAGGAAGCTAGGTGAAAAGTCCAGATTAAAACGTGGAAAGTTTCCGTGCATTAAATTCAGGTAGTTGGAGTCCATAAATGGCTTCTTAAGCCAAGGTTTTGCCTTAAATCCCTTAGAATCACTTTGACTGGCCAATACATGGTAAGCTTAAGGTCTCTGTGGATGCTTATTGCTAGATCCATATCAGTCCATTAGTTATCATGTACGAGCCATTGGAAAGTGATTCAAGGTGATAGCCCATAGTGTCTTAAGCCATTAATGGACCTTGACTACCATATCTATTGGCTTTTTATGGATTAAATCTTCATTGTCAAACCTATACCGGTTCGGGAAATAACTATAGGTTAAATCCCCAACGCGAGGAGAAAAATCCGGAATTTTCCACTTTGCATCTTGAACTTGAACCTAGCAACCTTTAGCTCCGGGAGACTTTCTTTCTTCCACTTTTTACTTAATTCTATGTTAATTTAGTTTCAAACACTTTCAAAACAAATTTTATTTTCTTTTAAATTTCAAGTTTGTGCTAAAGGAAATCATTAAATTCAATTCATAATCATGAGTATATCACTGGTAGAGTGAAAACCCATCCCTGAGTTCGACCCTAGAACTGCTATACTATAGTAGCTTTGCTACGCCAGTATAAGGTCATAGGATTTATAAATATTTTTTATTAAAAGACCCGGCTGGGAATCAAGCGAATCAGGCCTGAAATTGGTTTCAATGTTTCCGACGGCACATGTGGTATGGGGGCATGCCTTTGACATTTGTCACATTTTTTTACATAGGCTGCCGCATCTTTTTTCATCGTGGGCCAGTAATATCCTTGCGAATGGGCCCTATGCGCCAGAGATCGTCCTCCAGAATGATTTCCACATACTCCCTCATGCAATTCAACTAATACATACAGGGCCTCTGAATGGTTTAGGCACCGAAGGTAGGAACCTATGAAGGACCGTTTGTACAAGTGCCCCCCAATCAAGGTGAAACGGGCGGCTTGCACCCGAATCTTGTGTGCCTGCTTGGGATCCTTGGGCAGAGTGCCTGTCCGGAGGTACCCTATAATGTCGTTCGTCCACTCTTGGTCGTCTGCTTGTTTTGTCTCAATGGTATTGCAAGTGGAAGCTTCCGCGACGGAAGGGTTGACTTGCACATGTATAGGCAACAATATGGCTTCTTTGATGGGGAGGGAGGCAGCTATGCCTGCCAAGGCGTCGGCGTGCCCATTTTCAGTTCGTCTAATTTTTTTGATCGTCCACTCGGTGAATCGTTGCAAGGTGTCCCTTACTTTAGTTAGATATCAAGCCATGCGCGCATCCTTAGCTTCGTATTCCTTCTGGACGTGTCTTACCACGAGTTGGGAATCAATATAAACCCAGAGCCTGGAGACGGATAGAGCCAGGGCAAGGTCCAATCAGGATAGAATGGCCTCATATTCCGCTTCATTGTTAGAGGCGAGGAACCCCATCCAGATGGCTTGTTCCAGATGCTCTCCTGTTGGGGATTGCAGCAGGAGCCCTACCCCGGATCCTGATGATCGGGCGGCTCCATCGACTCGCAAAGTCCACCATTCTTTTTCTCTTGGTTCCTTGTGCTGGATAGGCTTTCGGGAGTATTCCAGCACAAAGTCAGCCATCACTTGGCCTTTCATGGACAACCTGGGTTGGAACTCGATTCCACATTCGCTCAACTCTATGGCCCATTGAAGCATTCTTCCGGTTAGGTCCGATTTGTGCAGAATGTTGCGAAGGGGCTGGTCAGTTAGCACGACCACCGGGTGGGCTAGGAAGTAAGGACGGAGCTTCTGGACGGTGCTTCGAAGAGCTAAAGCCGTTAACTCCATCTTTGAATATCTGGTTTCTACGTCTGTTAATGCTCTACTGACGTAATAGACAGGTTTCTGCTCCTTGGGCGATGGGCAGCGGAATAGAACCACGCTAATTGCCCACTTGGATACAGCTAGATACATGTACAATTTTTCTTTAGGGAGGGGGCTGCTCAGGATGGGCAGTTGCATGAGGCAGTGTTTAATTTTTTCAAAAGCACTTTGACATCTGTCTGTCCATCCGTTTGCTCCTGCTTTTCATATCGCCAAGAAAAAGGGTCTTAGTTCATCAGTGAAACAAGCTATAAAACGCCCTAGCGCGACGAGCTTGCCTGTGAGGCGCTGTAACTCCTTGCTCCTGGGGGGTGGTGTTTCCATGACTGCCTTGACTTGATCCGGGCTAACCTCTATCCCCCTTTGGCTGACCATAAATCCTAGGAATTTGCCAGCACTTACGCCAAAGGCGCATTTAGAAGGATTCAACTTCATGTCATACTTCCTCAAGAGGTGAAAAACTTCTTGCAAGTGGAGGACATGCTCCTCTCGGGTTTTGCTTTTAACCACGATATCGTCAATATATACCTCTACTGTGTGGCCGATTAGAGGTTTGAAGATCTTTGTCATCAGTCTCTGATAAGTGGCGCCAACGTTTTTGAGTCCGAATAACATGACTTTGTAGCAATAGAGGTCGTGTGGCATTATGAAGGTTGTTTTTTCCTCATTAGTTGGGGACATGGGGATTTGTTGGTATCCGGAGAAGGCGTCCAAGAAAGAGAGCATCCCTTGCCTAGTAGTGGAGTCCACAATTTGATCTATTCGTGGCAAAGAGAAACTGTCTTTTGGGCATGCATTATTGAGGTTGGTGTAGTCGACGCACACCTGCCATTTGCCTTCTTTTTTGGGCACCACCACAACATTTGCCAACCAGTCCGGGTAATCTACTTCTCTGATGAATCCGACTTCCAGCAACTTGTCTATCTCATCCCGGATAATTTTTTGCCTGTCCGGGTGAAAACGTCTAACCCTCTGCCGGACGGGTTTGGCTGTTGGCAAGACGTTAAGCTTATGAGAGGTAATGGAGGGATGAATTCCCTTCATATCAGAATGTGCCCATGCGAAGACGTCATGGTTTTGTATGAGGGCGTTCTGCATGTTCTGTGTCTCTTTTGTTGTCAAGAGGGAACTGACATTCGTAAGGTGAGTACCTTCTTCTGAAATTTGGATCGCCTTCAAGGGATTCGCTGTCGGGGGATCTTTGTCCGCCGGACTCAATAATTGCTATTGGTCACGTGCATGGCTAGACTCAGGGAGAGAGGCATCCTCCTGGCTGGTCCCTGCTTCTCGTGCTATCTAGTAGCATTAGCGAGCAGCTAACTAGCTGCCATATAGGTCAATTTGCCCATCCTTGGTAAGGAAGCTTACCATTTGATGATATGTAGAGGGGATGACTTTCATGTAGTGCAGCCATGTGCGCCCCAAGATAACATTGAAAGGTGATAAATCTTGTACCACCGAAAATTGTACGTTGAGAGTGACTGGGCCAGCTTGAACCAGCAGTACAATATCTCCCAAAGAAGTGGTTGATGCCCCATTGAATCTGGACAAGATTCGCCCAGGGTTTTCGAGGCCTGTGAGACTGTGTCCCAAGTGGCAAATGACCGATGCTTGAACAAGATCGGTCGAGCTGCCCGAGTCAACCAGGATGCGTCTCACGTCGAAGTCTCATATCTCTAGAGACAGGATGAGAGCG
Organism: Vitis amurensis; assembly: GCA_037355405.1. Classification (NCBI taxonomy): domain Eukaryota; kingdom Viridiplantae; phylum Streptophyta; class Magnoliopsida; order Vitales; family Vitaceae; genus Vitis; species Vitis amurensis. The sequence continues at coordinate 39,917 of JBAPGN010002564.1, read as the reverse complement.
TCGTGGTGCGGCTGCAATATCCAGGTGGGGTCTACTGGTGGGAAAATGATTGTCCCATCTATGGGGCGAGGGCCCCCCCCCCCCCCCAGTTATCCCAGGCCGGATGGAATTGACACGCTCGCGCACCGATGCTGCCCGCAACAACTTTTGTCTCTTTCATTTGGAGTCGTACTCCTCGTCGGATGGGCCTCTGTTAATATAGTTTATAACGACTTTGGGGGCGACTGGGGCCTTGGGGGCTCCAGAGTTGTGATTTCAGGAAGCGTCTCTGCCCCCGGCATCCGAGCGAAGGTATTGCTTTAAATGTCCCGCCCTTATGAGCCTTTCGACCAAATAATGGAGGCACCTGCATTCCTCCGTTGTGTGACCATGCTCCTTATGGAAGACACATTTTTTACTATGATCCCTTTTGAATGGGTTCATTCCGAGGGGTCTAGGCCACCTGAAGTCGGACATGTCTTGGATCATAGGGAGAAACTTCTCATATGATATGGAAAGGGGTGTGAGGGGTGGCATTTCCGAGCGAATTGGCCCTTCCTGCCTTCAATCGGACGGCCTTGGCCGGTCCGGAAGTTTGGCACTTCTTTCGGCACCCCTTCTGGATGCCTGTCCGGCAACCAAGACTTGCTGGGTGGCTGCTCGCACATCATCTTCGAGCATTGAGTATTTGCTCGCACGTCGGAACAAGTCGTCCATCGTCGTAGAAGGCTTTTTAGCGAGTGATTCGAAAAATGGGGTTCCTGAACTGATGCTTCGCTTGAAGATCTGCAGGACAGCGTCCATGCTGTAAGCCTCTACCTGTAGTACGGCCTGACCAAACCGTTTCACGAACTCCCTTAAGGATTCGTTATCCTGCATTTTTATGTTTTGCAGAGTGCTGATGTTCTGTTTATGTCGAGCGGAGCATAAGTATTGTCTCACGAAGGCTTCCGATAGGTCCCTGAAATTATCAACAAAGTTGGGAGGTAGGCGATGAAACCATGAGAGGGCCTGCCCTTGTAGGTTGGCGGGGAATACCTTGCATAGCAGCGGGTCGTTGTCTATATCGAGAGTCATGAGCTGTCGATAATGCATGATATGGTCGAAGGGGTCGCTGGACCCATCGTATGTGGAGAATTTTGGTACAAGAAATCCCCTTGGGGGCTCTTAATGAATGATATGAGAGCAGAAAGGCGTGGAGAGCATGTCGTCCAACCTTTTGCTGATAGAGCCAATGGGTGGCTCGTTTAGGAGGTTTCTCCCAGCTTGTCGTGCCGTTAGGTGCGGGTGAACGTTCTGCACCATAGGGTCACGGTGCGGGAGAACGTTCTGCACCATAGGGGTGACGATAGGGTCAGGGTGCACTGCCCAGGTTGTGGCTATTGGTGGCCTTGGCCTCCCAGGCTCCTGTGGGCCTAGTCTCGCGCGCATTGAGTTTGATAACTGAGATTTTCTCTCGCGTTGTCTTTTTGCTGAAAAATGAGTAGAGTTTGAGCTTTTCTTATGGGGAATTCTGTGCATGGGCGTGTGTGGCTCATGTGGTCTAACGTTTCCTGTTTCTGGGATGGCTCCTGCTGTTCCAGGGTATATTGACTCTGGTTCTGGCCTTGAGTTTGCTACCTGGCCTCTTAAATGCTGATGACGGGGAGGCCCCGTCGATGACGCCTGGATGCGTAGCACCGCGTTTTCTTCTCTTAATTTTACTGTCTCCTGGAGGAGAGCTTGTAGTTGTGGTTCGCTTACCAACTGTCTTCTTTCGATGGCTCGGCGCCATTCAGAATTATCTTCCTCTCCCCTACCAGATGAACGACTTTGGGAAGGTGTGGCCATCTTTGCTGGTGACTAAATCAGTGATTTTCCCACAGACGGCACCAATGTCGAGGCCTCGCGTCCCTGATGATCCACGTAGTTGCCAAATGGATGGACGCACGATCTCAACCAATATAGATTCCTGGTTCAGTCGTTCCTGCAAAAGGCGTCCAGACAGGGCGTCCGGACACACCTTCCGATGATTTTGTCAGCCATGGTTAGAGAGATAAATTAGTTGGCCTTTTACTAGGTATAGCAAGCTTACCTTCCTCCTTGTGTGAAGGTTCATATATATAGTACCAGAAGCTCTGTTTCCCTCTTTAATGGTAGGGAGATATTTTGGCTTGTCATGATGCCTCTAGGTGGTGGCAGGGTCATCATCACCCTACGGGCGGCTGATAGAGATCGTGGGAAGCGTCGCGGCTGTCAGAGATCGTGGGAAGTGACTTGCCATCACTTCATTCCTATCCTTTCACTCTGCAGGTGGCGGAACATGGGCCGTGGCAGGCTGTTGAAATGACGTGCAAGATCTGCTTACTTCAGTCAACGATTTGGACAAAGCATATCCGGATAGGATATGTCGGTTGTCCAGATGTGATATGGCGGTCGTCCGGATGTAATGTTTGTGAGTGTCGTGTGCCTCTCCCTGAGGGAGTCCGAATAGGAGAAGTGCGCCACGTGTATTCTTGGGGAAATCCGGATGGGGTTAATCTGGATAAGAATACGTGTCACGTATCATCAGGAAATGTGTGTCACGTGTCATCAGGGGGAGGGGTCCCTACATTATTTATAATTCAATTTTACTTATCAATCAGAATCAGTTTATTTGAAATTGAATTACTATTTGTCTTCTTATTGGGAATGTGTGGGTGTTATTTATAATTCAAATTCATATTTTCTATAATAATCATGTGGATGTCATTTATAACTCAAATTAATATTTTATGTTGTCATTATGTAAAAACCATGAAAATCTTGTCTAAAATTCTTTTAAAATATTTAATCATTTATCTCATAAGGATTAGGATATTAAAAGCATAACTAACTATTTTTATTTATTTATTTTTTAAAGTAATCTTAACTAAATTAAAATATAAAAACAAATTAAATTGTAGTTTAAAAGATTCTAGAAAAAATATAATCAATTCAAATATTAAAAACCAAAATAATTTAAAGAAGTATAATAAAAAGGAATTTGGATGATTAAAATTTAAAACTATATCTATAATACTAATATATAGTATTTTTTAATATAATATTAATATTTATAAAATACTTTTGTATCCTAACTATTATCAACAAATAAATAAATAATTATTTACTACAATAAAAAGGAATTTGGACCTATATGTATTATACAATATAGTATGATACCAATATATAGTATTGTTTAATATAATATTTAATATTTACAAAATATTTTTATATCTTAAACAAGATTGTTATCAACAAATATATAAATAAATATTTAACAAATTATAAATTATAAAATAATTTCTAAATTAATATTAAAATTTAGGTGGTGTTTGTTTTTTTTTTTTTTTTTTACTTAATTCTAAATAGAAATTAAAACTAAATAACATTTAATAGTGTTAAGTATTAGATTGTTTATTTTTATAACATTTTTTTCTATTAAGCATTAAAAAGCAAAAAAAATTATAACAAATTATAAAAAAAATAAAAATAAAAATAAATAACCCAAAATTTGAAATCAAATTGCTTTTAACAAAAAGTTTGCTTTTTCTTTAAAAAAACAAAAAACAAAAAAACAACAACTTTGTTTTAGTCATATAGTATGATAGGAAAATTCTTCTTCAACGATTTAAAAAAATCCATTCAATAATTATATAACAAATAATAGCAACTAAATATTTATATTTATTGAAGTCATCAACAAATATAATATAAATGTTTAGTTTAGGATCTACAAATGCTCAAGTTACTATAATTCCAAAGGAAAATAAAGTTATACAAGAAAATATTTGAGTTGTCTCCAAAATTGGTTTTAAAAACATGATTTGATGATTGATTTTACGGGAAACTTTCTATTTTACTTCAAGGATTAGGGAAAAAAAATATGTAAAAGATGTTTATGAAAGTAATAAAAAGTAAAAGATTGGCTTGAGATGTTGACACTTACCCTTGGAAGTCCTTAATTACCATGAGAAAGTTGCTTTGACCGCATTTTATGGATTAAAAGTAAGGGTAGGTAACGATCCTATATTCCATTTTAGTGTTCAAACATGTGGAACCCTATAAGAGAATATAGAATCGCACTCACACTAACTATTATTGAACCATAAGATAAATGACTTCACATTACCTCACCTTCATAATAACATATTTAAATTAGATACAAGAGAGATGAAAAAAGAACAACCTTTGATCATAACTTTTAAAAAAATATAGAGATGAAGGAATCCATCTTTCTCAACTGGTTGGGATTATGGATGACGAATGATGAAGAAGAAAAGAGACCAAGTCTAAAACGGGTTCCATGGAAGCCCTAAGCCATACAAGATGTACCCTTATGGCTTAATATGTTTCTTTTAAGGGTTTTCCGATTTCAAAATAAGAAGAATTCAGAGGTTGAAGAGAAATTGCTCACCACCATATATATATATATATATATATATATGCAATTCTTGATGGATTCCTCCTTTCCCATTATCATTCTAATTTGGAGTTTATCAACTCCCTCTCTCTTCTATCATCTTTGTGCAAGAGTAGATGTCATGCCAAGTTTATTTACTCCTTTATCTCTCTATAAAAAAGATGAAGTTATAAAGATAAGGATACTAAAAAGATAATTAACTTCTTATCTCTTTCTTATTTATCTTTTAAACTAATCTTAACTAAATAAAAACATTAAAGTAAATAAACAAAACAAACTTTTAATACTTTAAAAGATTATAGGAAAATATAAAAAATTTAAATATTAAAACTATATTTATACACAATATAATATAATACTAATATATGGTATTGTTTAATATAATATTTAATATTTGTAAAATACTTTTATATCTTAACAATGACTATTATCCACAAATAGATAAATAATTATTCATTAAATTATAAATTATAGAATAATTTATAAATAATATTAAACCTAAGAATTGAAACCTATTTTAGTCATATAGTATGGTGTGAAACTCCTCCTTTAAAAATAAATAAATAAATAAATAATCCAACAGGTATAATATAAATGTTTATATGCAAACATCATATAGATTCTAAATTATTGAATTAAAAAAAAGAAGTAAAATTTCTAATTTTAAGAGTTAAAATGAATATCTAAAATTCTTTAAAAATATTTAATCTTTTATCTCTCCGTGAAAGGGAGGAAGATATATAAGGATAAGGATATTAAAAAAACTATACTTTTATATCAAATTGAATAATGATTTATTTGTATTAATTTAATTTTTTTATTGAAAATTAATTTACATCAATTAATTATAAAAGAAGAAATATATTTTTGTTTCTTTTTACTAAGAAATGGTCTTCAAATTGTGATTAAAACTTTTAAATTTTTAAGTTTATCTAATAAAATTATTTAAGCAAAATAAAAATTATTAAAATTCTAAAAAATAATTTAACACACTCAAATAAAATATGATAATAGTTTTCTTGAATAAAATAAAATTTATAATGATTTTAAGATTTTCATGTTTTTAAACCTTTTTGGAACAAGTTAAATGTATTATTTTATTGTTTTATTCAAACGGCGGAGATGTGGACCCCGATGGCACAGTCTCTTCTTCTTAACTGCGTCTACGAAGGGGCGATGAGGTGCGAGATCGAGGCGCGGGAGCTCCGGCGGGGATGGTGAAGCGGTTCTTGGAAGACCGTGGGTCTTTCAGCAGCGTGGAGAGAAGGTGCCGATGCGATTCAGCATATGTACTCCCCTAATCTGAGGTCTAGTTGTGTAATACTTGTGATCGTTGGCTAGGAAGGAGGATCGTGGGTTTGGATGCTTCCATTAACGAACATGTTTATCCGGGAATGCAGAGGTAATTTTCTTGTTTTTTCATCGATGAAAGGCTCTGTTAGGTTGGTGGAAAAAGGCTCTATTTCTTGAGCATTTTCCCCTTGGTTTGGTTGTTGGGACTTGGAAGAGGAAAAGAATGGGAAATGCTCTAAACGTTCTGTTTCTTGGGCTCTTCTCCCTTCATTTCTTTTCTCTTACTTTCCCCCTTCTCTCAGTAAGCATCTGGTTGTTACTCTAAATGCATCTTGGTTTCTGCTGAATCTTTCTTTGTTATATTGGATTGCAGAGATTGATTTTAATGAACCTTGCTTTAGAAATGTAAAAGTATGTTAAAGAAAATTCTGATGTATGAAAAAAAGCTTAAACTGATGATGAATTTGGCCGGTTGTTGTAACATTAAGTTCTATCAATTTGTTTTCTGAGGTTTTATTATTTTACTTTTCATGATTGAAGAGGAATGGCAGCAGAGTCTATTTACAAAGAGAGATGTATTGCTGTGGACGACGGCGGGAGTTGGGCCAAATACATGTCTATCTCTGGTTCTCCTGATGATGAATATGACATCATCTCCGAGGAGTGTTTATTGACTGTAGATGAGAATAGAGAAGGTCAGGCAGCGGCTTTTGGAGATGATATAGCCATTGGATGTCTTGCCAAAGAGTTCAAGCGAGAGATATTTGTTGTAAGAAGACATTGGTCCCTTAGTTCGTTCCTATTTTCCTTGTTCTTTGCATATGCCCATTTGCTTGGAATTCTGATTTTATCTTCTCAAATCTTTTCTTATCCAATTAAGTTAATGAAGTTAAATTATGAAGAAGAAAGAGACCCATAACAATTGCATCAGATTTTTTTGCATGAATGTATTCCAAATGATTGGATGTGTGTTTGAATTGGTATGTCATGCTACAACATATGCATTTATGATCATGATGTTACACTAAAATGCACTAAAAAGCTACCTTTTGATCACACACATCTAAAATGGTTCTTATTTCTTTGTATCTTGTAATAGTCTCCTTTTTATGGATCATACTCATTTTGAAAGCATTCAAGCATATAATTGTTATGGATCTCTTTCTCCTTCATATTTAATTCCATTAACTTAATACTATTGGACTTCATCGGATAAGAAAAGATTTGAGAATAAGATACTGGCTTTAAGAGATCAAAATTCCAAGCAAATGGGCATATTGAAAAACCAAGGAAAATAGAAACTACTTTTACATAGCCTTTGGAAACCAACTAGATCGATGAAAGGGCAAGAATATTACATCTTCATTCCAAGATCAACAAGCTTGCTAATGGCAGCATCCAAACAATCCGATCCTCCTTCCTCCTCAACAAGTTCACCTCCTAAATCACATGTATTCCCCAACCAAGACTTAGATCGGGTGAGTACATATGCTTAATCGCATTGTTATCTTCTCTCTAAGCCGCACAAAGGTCCAAGATCCTCCAAGGATTGCTTCACAATCCAGGTACTTCCACAACACGCCTTTCTGGTGGATTCTCTGCTTTTAGGATTGTTATGGATTTTATCCTATTATGTATGGTATTGCTTTTACTTTCGGTTTGAGTTCCGATGTGAGAATGAGTTTTTTTTTTTTCATTTATAAATTAATTAGATAAAACCAAATTGAAATTACAAGCATTCAGTTAAACTTTATAATTTAGAAGTATATTGTTTATTATTCATTTAAAGTTTATATTAATAAATTGGTCTTAAAAGTATTCATTTATCCTAATGAATTTGTTAATAAAATAGTAAAACTTTTTATGTTGTTATTTGGCTTAAAACAAAATTATCCCCGATAAATTGAAGTTTTGTTTACATTTATTGACATTTATTTTAATGGGTAATGTAGATCATTTTATTCATCTAGTTGTGATCACATTCTTTTTTTTTTTTGAAAGAAATATTGCTAAATTGAAAAATATCTTCAAACCCTAATAATTAAATCAGAAAAATTGTCAATTCATTTTTTATTTTATTGTCCCATGGTCATTGAACTAGTGACATTAAGAAATTAATATGTATATATATAACTAAAAATGAATTGTTTTTGTTTTTTCTATCTTTTATATAAATGTACTAATAATTGAAATTTTATTAAATAAAATACATATCATATTTAAATATACATATATATATTGAAAATGGAAGAATATATATTACTTTATAAGTGTAAAGGATATTTGATTATTTTAGTTGAATTTTTTAAATAACATGCTGTAGACCCCTTTTTGGAGATCACCCGGGGGAGTTGTTTTTTTGAAATGGGAGGGGGGACCCCTTCGAAGATTAGCATACATGGACAGGTGGCCAAGGGAATGGTTGGCCATGGTGGTTGGTGGACAGTGGTGACATGCTCCCGGGACAAGAAACAGTTGAGCAGAGAGGGGCTTCAAAAAGGAGATATTTCAGAGAAGAGAAAAGGGGGGCGGGCAGAAAAGCTGAGTGGAGGGGGAGCAAATCCGACTCCAGGAAGCACTCCAGGTACGTTCATTGTGAACCATATTTTTTATTCTGGGTATCATTCTACTGGATGTCTTTGTTGCTTTATGTGTTCGTTTATACACTTGTGCTGTTGGTTCTTTCTCTGTTCCATGGATCCGGCTTGAGAAACTGATAAAGGCCTTCGTCTTATCCATCATGAGACACCAGAGACATGGGTTGCAGTTTGGTTTTGACTCTGTATATGTTTTTTTCCACTAATATGAACCCATTTCTTTTTCCATCGTCGCCACTCTCTCAACTCCATTTTCATTCACGGGAATCTTGTTTCTGTCCCTGAAATATCAACTCCCCCTCTCGTTTCGCCGACACGATAGGACTGCGTTTCGGATCCCAGTCCGATAAATATGGCTGAACACGCCAAAGGTTCGAGAGCCGCATCTGAATCCTCGCTGGAAAAGATCACCGACGAGTTGCAAGGCCATGATTCGTCATCGTCCGACTCCGTTTCCGATCCTGATAAAACAGCGTCGCCGTCGTCCGTCAAAGCCAAGGATTTTCGCCTCTTTGGACGGGAGAAGCTGGTCCATACAGTTCTCGGCGGAGGAAGACACGCTGATGTATTTTTGTGAAGGGACAAGAAGATCTCGGCTGGAGTACTTGGCGGAGCTGTGCAGAGGCGAAAGGATGCCAGCAAGTCTGCGCAGCAGGAACATGAAACTTACCTCTCTCATAAAACGCCACCAATGCTAACTTTAGTTTGCCTTTGATTTTGGGAGTAGCATTTAATGAGAGTGCCATTAAAAGTCTCAATTTCCAGTTTTCGATCATCATCACTAAAAGTGTTTTTCTCTTCTTTTTTTTTAGGGTGAATTATGTTATTGGGGTAGATGGACCCAAATTAACAAAAAGTCCATATAACTCTTCAAATTGAGTTGAAGGATATGAAATAGTAACGGATAAATATACCATTTAAGAACACATATAAAATATTTTATAAAATTAAGTTAAATAATTTTTTTTTCAAAAATACTAAATTAAATAAAAGTAGTTTTCAAAAATATTAAATTAAATAATTTTTAAAATATTAAATTAAATAAATTTATTTTTAAAAAATATTAAATTAAATAAAAGTATTTTAAAAAATATTAAATTACATAAAAGCATTTTTAAAAAATATTAAATTAAATAAAAGTATTTTTCAAAAATATTAATTTTTTTTCTCAAAATCAACAAATGGCATTTTTGGAAATGCTGAAGGATGATATCCTTCAACTCAATTTCCATACTTTTATTGGGTCTTTGACTTAATTTAAAGAGTTACATAGACCTTTTGTTAATTTGAGGGTCTATCTACCCCAAAACATAATTCTTCCTTTTTTTTATCCATAAAAGCCAACCATCATTCCATGTTGTAATTTCCATCATCACCACCGACAAGACCAACCCACTACCAATCTCAAATTTTTTTCCTTTTTTAATTCTTTCATACGTTGATGTCTTAATCTAATTTTTAAATTTAATTTTTAAAATTCTGAATTCTTTTAAAATTAATTTTTCAAACTTCATTTTCTCAATTTAATATTCAAAACTCTAATTTCCGAAATTTCATTTTTTTTTAATTTTTTAAATTTAATTTCTAATTTCTAAAATTTCAATTTTTACATTTATTATTTAATAATTACTATTTTCGTTATTATTATTATTTTATTTTTAAAATTCCATTTTTAAATAATTCTTCAAAATTTCAATTTCCAAGTTTAATTCCCAATTTCCAAAATTCTAATTTTCCAACTTCCAAATTTAATTTCCAATTTAAAAATTTTAATATTCACATTCATTTATTTAATTCTTATTTTTGTTATTATTATTATCCTATTTATTTATTTATTTATTTATTTTTCAAAAATTCTACTTTCAAATAATTTTCAATAGTTCAATTTTCATAATTTAATTTTCATAGTTCCAACTCTCAAATAATTTTAAAAATTCTAATTTCTTTCAATTTCAATTTCCAAAATTCCAATTCTTAAATTTAATTCCCAATACTTCAATTTTTAAATAACCTTCGAGATTCCATTTTTTCAAATAAATTTCGAAAATCCAATTTTCTCTCAAATAGTTTTAATTCTATTCTGGTTTTCAAACAATCTTCTGCTCCTCTTAATTTTAATAAGCATGAATGAACTTTTCATAATTCTGGAATAATAGAATCTGTGATATTAATTCATGCAAAATAAACGGGTTTTGGTGGGGGCCCCACATATGTGACTGATCGATCGATTGACCGATAGATCAATTTGAGTATGATACATAATTGATTTATCCTGCTCTATGACATGCTCGAAATTATTCCTTAATTGTGCACTAACCTCACTTTTTGATAGCGCATTGTGGCTCACTGCCCAGGTACGCATCCACATCCGCTCTGGTCATTTTCGGTATGCATGTTTAAATTCTCACGTGTGCATGATCACTCTGAGTATTCATTGATTTCGTCATCAATTGCAATGATTGCTTCATTTTATTAGTAGAGACCCCACTTTAGGGACTTAGAGGGGTGCTACGATCTTTACCGTACCTTCCTGATAAGTAACCTGACCCCCGAACCCAATCCGGTTTTTCACAGACCACTTTTTCCAAAGTAAGGAGTCACACTTAGGGTTTTTCTTTCTTATTTTGTTTACCCTTTAAAAATAAAACAAAAATAAGTGGCGACTCTAAGTTAGTTTTCTTAATCAAATAAAATCAATTTTTCAAAATAAAAATGGAGCTCACCATCGAGTGGGAAACGCATGAGCCGAAACATGGGGTCCACACATGCATATTTTATTTTCCTCTTTTACATAACATCATCATATAAGTATTAGAGTAGCCATTCCACATGACCTTAGACGGTTGGAACCCTCCTATTGCAAACTTTCAATTTTGTTTAAATAACCTAGTACTCAGTCCACATCGAAACTTTAAGTGGATGTTTATAAACCTCATTCAACCACAATAGGTTTGTGGCCTTTAGGTCATGAGAGCGAATGTGTTGGGTGGCCATGGCCTATAGCTAAAGACCCATTTTGGCAACACCAGAGATAATCTTATAATTAAAATTAGTTTTTTTGAAATTGAATTACTATTTGTCTTCCTATTGGGAATGTGTGGGTGTTATTTATAATTCAAATTCATATTTTCTATAATAATCATGTGGATGTCATTTATAACTCAAATTAATATTTTATGTTGTCATCATGTAAAAACCATGAAAATCTTGCCACAAACACCATTACAAAACACATATCACCAAACCTCATCATTTGTGAAATGGTTATCACCCATATATATTGGTAAAGTTTCAAATAATCTTGGGTGGATCAGAATAAAGTTTTGATCCACAACGGAAATTAAACCCAGCCGTCATCATATCCATAAATTTTCAATTTTCTATGGTGGCCCTAAGAACTACTTGTCAATATATATATAAATCATTCACGAATATGGTTAAAGGATGTTTGTTTTTTTAATTTTTTGCTTAAAATAACGTTTTTTATTTGACTTATTACTTATTTTTAAATTTTTTATTAAATAAAAATAATTAAAATATTTAATTTTTTCTAAATATTAAAAATAAATTACCATAACTAAAAGTAAACCTATTCATTTTTTTTCTTTCTTTTTAGTACTTAATAGAAATTAATATTAAAAAAATGAACAATTTAATATTTAAACTATTTACTCTTAAGTTTTATTTAAAATTAAGTTAAAAAAATAATCATCACCTAAATCTAAACATTTTTAAATAAAATTATATAAAAATTATGCTTAGATATGAATAAATGCCATCAAGATGTCTATGAAAAATGTATATAAAATTATGAAGTATTGATTCCGGGTAATAATGATTTTGAAATTAAGCCACTCACATGTATGGTTAAATATGGATGTTTAAGTAATATTATACAAAATATATATATATACTTAGATATCAACAAATGACATTGAGATATCTAAAAAAATCAAGAAGAAATTGAAGGGAAATAATATTTATTTTTAATTAAACTCATAAAATGACCTCAAAATCTGTTCAAATATTGTCATTTGTCTATCAAATTTGAGTTGATTAAATTAAATTTTCTTTATTTGAGTCAATGAAATTAATTTTTATTATGAAATAAAATCTTAGTATTTTAAGTTGATATAGTAATCCATGTAAGATCTTTAAGTACAAATTTTAGAAATTCCCAATTATTTTTAAGTTAAAATGTAAGGGATTAATATTGAAAATTTTTGCGCATAATCTCTACACTCTTGTTGAAACAAAAAATTTCGATATTGATGAAAAATGACCAAACTTTTGGCGATGCTACAATTTCTTTAGACATTTTTAGCGAAAAAAAAAGTGCGAGAATGAGTTTTTTTTTTTCATTCATAAATTAATTAGATAAAACCAAATTGAAATTACAAGCATTCAGTTAAACTTTACAATTTAGAAGTATATTGTTTATTATTCATTTAAAGTTTATATTAATAAATTGGTATTAAAAGTATTCATTTATCCTAGTGAATTTGTTAATAAAATAGTAAAACCTTTTATGTTGTTATTTGGCTTGAAATAAAATTATCCCCGATAAATTGAAGTTTTGTTTACATTTATTGACATTTATTTTAATGGCTAATGTATGTCATTTTATTCATCTAGTTGTGATCACATTCTTTTTTCTTTTTTTTTTCAAAGAAATATTGCTAAATTGAAAAATATCTTCAAACCTTAATAATTAAATTAGAAAAATTGTCAATTCATTTTTTATTGTCCAATGGTCATTGAACTAGTGACATTAAGAAATTAATATGTATATATATAACTAAAAATGAATTATTTTTGTTTTTTCTATCTTTTATATAAATGTACTAATAATTGAAATTTTATTAAATAAAATATATGTAATATTTAAATATAAATATATATATTGAAAATGGAAGAATATATATTACTTTATAAGTGTAAAGGATATTCGATTGTTTTAGTTGAATTTTTGAAATAACATACATATTTTATTTTCTTTTTTTACATAACATCATCATATAAGTATTAGAGTAGCCATTCCACATGACCTTAGACCGTTCAAACCCTCCTATTGCAAGCTTTCAATTTTGTTTACGTTTAAAAATTTTGGCGTAATGACGAACTCATTGCTAACGTGGGCCACGTGGTGGGAAAAATCAGTGCAATATCGAGATTTCGTTTCGTTTCGTTTCGCGACACTTGCAACTGTTTTATTTTTAATTATTTTTTATATTTATATAATTATTTTTTAAAATTAAAATATGTTTTTAGAAGGATTTTCGAAAATAGTTTTTCAAAACTATGGTTAGAAGTTTTATAGGACAAAATTTTAAACCTTTATTAGTAACATTTTATTTTTAATAATTCTCTATATTTATATAATTATCTTTTTAAACTAAAATATGTTTTTAGAAGGGTTTGTGAGAATAGTTTTGAAAAACACTGTTTTTTGTTTTTAAAAACAAAAAATCATTTTATTTTTATGGTTGCTCAATATATATATATATATATATTTTCTTATTTTGAAAATTAATTTTTAAAAACATCCTTATTTTTTATTTTGTGATTCTCAAACATGTTTTTTTTTTGTTTTGTTTGTTTTTTTGTTTTTTATTTTATTTTATTTTATCATATGTTCAAAAACAAACTAGTTTGATTAATTTCTTATTTTACCAATGGTTTCTTATTTTTAAAAAACACTGTTTTTTTGTTTTTGTTTTTAAAAACAAAAAATCATTTTATTTTTATGGTTGCTCAATATATTTATTTTTTCTTATTTTGAAAATTATTTTTTAAAAGCATCCTTATTTTTTATTTTGTGATTCTCAATCATGTTTTTTTTGTTTTTTTGTTTTTTTTTTTTATCATATGTTAAAAAAAAAACTAGTTTTATTAATTTCTTATTTTACCAATGACAATAGGGTGGTTTCTTATTTTTAAGTACAAGGAATTTGTAGTGATTTTGACAAGGAACAAAATGGTGGAGTTATAAATCATTTGTAGTGAATATAAAATTTAACAATATTATTAAAATTAAATTCTTTTATTTTAAAATAAATTATTTTATACACTTGGAAGAATATCATTTAGTCATTACATTTAAAATTGAAAACTTTGTTCTAAATCATTTGTAGTGAATACAAAATTTAACAATATTATTAAAATTAAATTCTTTTATTTTAAAATAAATTATTTTATATACTTGAAAGAATATCATTTAGTCGTTACATTTAAAATTGAAAACTTTATAATATTCATGAAAGTGACAATATACCATAATCTCTATGATAAAAATCATACATCAAAAACCCATAATTTTTTTAAAATGGGTATTAACTTAGCATTCAAATCCGAGTAATGAGGAATTTCACCATTGTTTTTTTGTGTTTCTATAGTTGAATCCTATATCCGAATTTGAAACTTTACCATTGTTTTTTTTTTTTGTGTTCATGTGATTGGATCCTATATGTGAATCCAAATTAATTTTTTATATTTTCTAATACCATTATATATTTAATCCAAATTCCAATACTTGTTTTTTAGTTTACTCCAACATCTTAGTGTATAAGATTTTATTTTACTCATTCTAAACTCATGTCATTTTAAGTAGGGAAAATTATGTTTTGGGCCCAAAAATTAAGTTATGGTCCATATATGTTCCATATTTAAGCCCAACACCCAATGAAAGAGAAGAAATTGAGAGTAAGGATATTGTCTTTAAAAAATCCCTAAAATACCCTTAACCATTAAATGAAAAAACTAACAAATCACCTCACCTTTCTCATTTTCTCTTTGACTCTTTTGTCATTCTCTCACCTATTTAATAGTGGAACCAACTTGAATCATTTTTCTTCATCAAATATGAAAGATGGTTAAAAATTATTATTACCAAATGTATTTTTGAAGTGAATAACTTTTAAATACCTCATCAAATATTATTCTTTTTTTTAAACTTACATAATATATAATAAATAATTTTTAAATATATTGAAAACTTAAATAATATATAATAAATATTATTCTTTATTGTTTGTTCTAACTTATAAATTAGATATCATCAAATATTACATTTTTTCAAATTTATAGAACATATAATAAATACTTTTTAAATACCTCATAAAATATTATTAATTTTTTTTTCTAACTTGCAAATTAAACACATGGTGTTTATTATTTTTTCGTAAATAATGTAAACACTCACATGCATATATATATATATATAATATTAATTAAGAAGATAATATATCTCCTAATTTATATGTCCATGTAGGTATATTAATAATATTTTCAATGGTTTGGTTGAGAAAATTGTGGATGACTTAGGGTCAATTTTTTTTTCCCCAAATATCATTATTGGGAAAAATATTGGAATTTTCATGTGAGAGTTAAATAAAGTGCATAACATAGGTGTACAATCATTGGGTGACAAGGAAAATAAAAAAAGTAGCTTAGATCAATTAAAATAATTCACAAAGGGTAATCTTATACACCTTTGTACAATTAATACATTTTCCTTGTACAGTTAGTGTAATACCCTTGTACAATGACACAAATTTTATATCTCTCCTAAGTTATGTGTCCACGTAGGAGTGTTTAACCATATTTCCAATGATTTAGTTGAGAAGATGGTAGATGATTTAAGGTCAAAAAAATTTTTCTCCAAATATTATTATTAGGAAAAATATTGGAATTTCATGCGAGAATTAAATAAAGTGCATGACATATGTGTACAATTCGTGAGTGATAAAAAAAATAAAAAGGAATGACTCATAATCGATTATAATATTTCACAAAGGGTAGCTTGTACACCTTTGTACATTTAGTATATTTCCCTTGTACAGTTAGTGTAATACAATTGTACAGTGGTGCAATAAATGAATAAATAAAATTTATTATTTTTTTATTTTCATATAAAAAAAATAGTACTAAACAAGGTTTTCAATTTTCATTTTAAAAAATAGTTTTCATTTTTTAATTAAAAATATTTTCAAAAAGAGACAATATAGAAAATAAAAATTATTTTTAAAAATAAAAAATAAAAATTAGGAAAATATTTTTAAACCAAACTCAAATATAATCTATATAATTTTTAACTACTTTTTTTCATCTAAAATAAGTAAATATACCTTTCAACCATTTTATATAAGAAAAATTCAATCTCTACTATGTATTGATATAATCCACTTCTAAAGTTAGGTCATATGAAAACATTTTAATTGAGTACTTAAAATAAAAACTTTTCATCCATCCTCTTTCTTTCTTTTTCTTTTTCTTATTTTAATAAATTTTCAATTAATTCAAATCATTAAAATAAATCCTTAATAAACAAATTTGTAACATTTCATATAACTTATTACTAAAAGTCATGTTCAAAATGTTATTAAAATAAGGAAGAAAGAAGATTAAAAAAAATTAAACTTTTTATTTTATAATAGTAAAAAAAAAACTTTAAAATACTTTTTAATATAAAAAAAATTAAAATAGTGAATATATTTATTTTAAATAGTATTTTAATCATTAAATTATTTACTTTTAAAATATAAAATATTAAAATAAATGTAAAATGTAATTTTTATTTATTTAAATTAATATTTTTTTAGAAAGTATTTTCCAAAACAGTCTTTGAATCATTAATATAATTTTTGTTTATTTATAATTTAAAAATAAAAAAAATAATTTTGATTTTTCAATTATTTATAAAAGAGTTTAAAAAAATAATGAAAAATCCAAAAATGGTTAAATAAGAAATAATAGTGACATGTGAAGGGTGGTAGAATAAAGACAAAAATGAGTCAAGTGGGTATTTTTATCTATTCCCATCTCATATCCTTGTAATCAATTATAAGTGTTTGAAGGACTCTTTATTAATTATCAAAGTCAAATGGGTCTAAAGCCTAATTCTCCATTTTAAGTAAAAGTTGTCAAATTTCGACTCTTTCGTTTACTTATGATTGATTGTCTATGAGGTTGTCATTTATAGGAAAAAATCATTGGAATTCTTTTCTTTTCATGCAAGAAAGATGACAAAAACTGATACCGTGGACACCGTTGCGAAGCCCATATATCCAAGCCCACCATTTGTGAAATAGGCATTATAATCTTTGTACTGAAACCCAAATAGTGAAGGTTGAAATGAACTTGGGCTAGAGATGGACTTCACTCGCTGATATGACAGATGAAAATTTCAATATTTTAAAATTTTCCAACCATGTAAGAAGGAATAATTCCGTTGTGCCATGTCAGCATACTATAGCATCAAAAATTAATTAATGGTAAAAATGAAAAAGAATGATAAATTTTTCATTAAAAAGGAAACTTCAAAATTTTTCTCCAAAATTAAAAACTTTGTTTAATTATTTTAAAAAAGATCATGTTGGAATTTTTTATGTGTGGACTTACATAATCAATGTGATAATATCATAAATTAATGTTTTTTTTTTCATCATGGTCCATAATGGGGCTAGACACATATTATTGCTTGATTTTTTTATGGGTTTACCTAATTCACTTGACTGACCTATTAAGTCAAGTGGTCCAAATAATGTGTGTAATGCCTGATATATATATATATATATATATATATATATATTATAAGTGAAAAGAGCTTTCTTTCTCTTTCTCTCTCCATCTTTCTGTTTCTTCTTCTTTGATTGGAGAGGGCACGCACAACACATTTGAACTGAATCTTGGGTGTAGGAAAGGGTCACATATTATTACGGACTGAGCTTCGTCTTGGAGGCAGTGGAGCAAGAAAATGGCTTTTCACGGCATTGATCAAGGTGAGCGTTTCGTTAATTTCCGTTTTATGCATGCTTTTAATATCTACATGTGATCCTATGTTGTTTAAATATTCATCAATTGGTATCATAGCCAAATATGGATGACATTTGAGCTGCATATTTGGGTTATTTTAGGTTTCCCATTTTCTGGTTTTGGAAGACATTTTTTTTGGAGTTTTTTTTTTTCGTTTGGTGTTGTTTCTTGGTTTTCAAGCCCGATTGATGTTGGAGACTTATAGAGAATATTGTTTGGAGCAAAACCCATCATTTTTTTTTATATGTTTTTTGGAGCTCATTTGATGGAATTTCGAAAATTAGGGCTTATTTTGGTTCTTCATTTTATGCGTTTTTTGTGCAATTTTTGGGTTTAGATTGAAGGATTGATGTTTGAGGATGGAAACCTAAATATTTTCGTCGGACAATGCAAAAAATTTTGGGCAAATTTTTTTTTTTTTTTTCTCTCCAAAGAAGAACCAGGTCGTGTTCTGGGGGAGAAGATGAGATGACGTCATTAAAAAATAATATATATATATATATATATATATATATATATATATATATATTTGGTTTTGGTTGTCTTGGTATTCTTGGAATGATTATGCATTTGTTAAATTTGGTTTTATTTGGACAATTATTATTATTATTATTGTTCTTTATGGTATAATTTTTTATTTTATACCAATAATGTTGTTCTAGGCCATTTTTGTCAAATATTTAAATTTATTATGACATTGAAGAACACTTGTGTGATTGTCTATAGCAATTCCAAGTGTGTCAAGTTGTGCAAATTAAATATTTGAGTTTATCATGACAATAGTGAACATATATGCCTATCGTGATCCTATATGTGTCAAATTATCTTTGTTGAGATATTTTATCTCCCATTTTTTGTTGTTTTATTATTGTGATTACTAAGGTCCATACGGGTATTGTAATTGTCATATAAATGATTATAATACTTGGTAGGATGCTTAGATTAGTGAAGAAAATTAATTATATATTATGAATCGTACTAATTTTCTTTTGCCATTTTGGTAATAAAATTAGTGTACCTTGGTTTGTTTGATATTTTAATTTAATTGTCCTTACCCTATTGGAATTTTCAAATTCAAAGCTTATTGCTTAAATGTGGAGAAATTCTGGAAAACTAGGCAACGGAACATGATGAATTATTAGTAACATTGGCCATATTGTTTAATTTTGTTATTTTTCCAGCTACTAGCCAAATCCTTGGGAATTACTCTTTTTGCCCAATTATTTCTACCATCAAGCCCGCTTACTGGAAAATAAATTTTTGAGGGAATGGTATGAGTCTTTCAAATGTGGGCATATTGACCTTCTTGCAAAAAGTTTTTGGGACTTGGGGCTTTGAGAGTGATTGAGGTCAAGTTAAAAAGCCCCACTTGGAATTGGAGTTCTTTTTTACTTGATAAAAGATTCTTTTTATGAGAAGATGGGGAAGGCATTCCAAATAAGGAGTTGGTTTTTTTGGATGGTAATGGAGTTAATTTTTAACCTTTTAAATTTGGGGGGGGGGGAAA
>JBAPGN010002564.1:0-20264 GCA_037355405.1 Vitis amurensis | reverse complement strand
AAACGGATCGAACTCTCATCTTAAATGAAAAGAATTGGATAATATGTAGAGTAATAGATAGAGAAGGAGGGGGTTTATAATGATCTATCATAAGGAATAGAAAAAGTTTCAATGACTCCATTGAGAGCTCACCAATCTCGACATAGCAGGGGATTATAGGTAAGCTCTCCTCAACCTCACCATAACCTTCAAAGGAACCACTGCAAAGATCAAGATAAGTGTTGATGATTGGATCACTTTGGTGGGGATGGCCTATGACACACTAATGGACCACCTTCATTGAAAATCAAAGGTTTAAGACTGACAAATGGGTTACTTTGAACCCTTTATAAGCATCCACTTCTCCGGGGAAGAAGAAGTAGAAATGAATTCCCTGGACAAATGGGAAGGATGCCAATTTTGTTTGGGATCCGGGCGAATTCACATGAAGTGGGTGTTGTGAGTGAGGATGTAGTCTAAAATAGTTATCTTCTTTTTGGGGTAATGCATCGCTTCATTTTAAATTCTATGTTTTCTTTAATTTTATGCATGTTTTAATTTGAATTTTACTTTAGGCGTTAATTTTAGTTTAATATGTTTTTAAGATGAGTTTTTTTGAAAGTGTTTTCATGCGGTAGGGGAGAAGCTTGAAGAATGAAATATATTGGTGAACAAGGTGAAATTGGTGAAAGAAGGCAAACGCGGGTCAGAAAAACCAAGGTTTCGCCATTTCCCCCCCCGCACACACTTTTCCTGTTATGCGATTATATTTTCTGCATAACCCCCTTATGCGATAAATGCTGTTTGTTACCATGTTAAAAAAGATGCATGCTCTCGGCTCCTTCCCAAATCCCTTAGCCGAATTTCACAGGAATGCGAAACGATATGCTGAATGTCGTGTTTTGGGACACTTTTCAAAAAAACCATGCTCGTCTGTCTGGGTACTCACAGGAATGCGAAATTTTCGCATAACACAAGGTGTAATGCGAAATTCGCACTTCCTCTTTAAAGGCCGTGTTCTCATCTTCAAATGCTAAGGTTCTTCTTCATTTTTCTCAACATCTCTCTTCTAAACAACCAATCCCAACCTTGCATTTACAAAGCCAGAAGCCTAAGCTAAGCATTCAAAGCCACGTTTTCTTCA
Organism: Vitis amurensis; assembly: GCA_037355405.1. NCBI lineage: Eukaryota > Viridiplantae > Streptophyta > Magnoliopsida > Vitales > Vitaceae > Vitis > Vitis amurensis. Next base: position 19,141 of record JBAPGN010002564.1, on the reverse strand, counting down.
AAGAGAACCCATGCCGCCGGGTAGAGGAGCTCCTATTTTTAAATTTTCTTCATGAAAAAGCTCCAATTTCCAAGCCTATCACCATGAAAAATCCTTTTCTTACCTTAGCCAGCATTTCCCACCCTCAAAAGCCAAAATTTCCACAATTTGAATGACCTTCAAAACATCAAGTGGGCGTGTGAATAGTTGCAAATGGCGAAAATTTCGCATCCACCATGTGAACAGTGCAAAGCGAAAATTCGCATTACCTTCCCCCATATGCGAAATTTTCGCATTCCACCTTTGTGTTATGCCGAAATTCGCATAACACCCCCCCTTGTGTGAATTTTTCTCACCACCCTTCCCTTGTGCCAATTTTTGAGCTTCTTCATCCCTACCCTCCCCAATCCCAAGCCTTTGAGCCTTGTCCTCAGCTGCTCAAAGTGGGGCCCACTCATCATTTTTGTAAATATTTAGTATAAATTCCTCTCTCATTCAATTTTTGAATTTGAACAGGTGGTGTTACCTTCTCAATCTCCAAGTCCACATCACATGAGGTACCACTTCCTTCCTCCTTATTTTCGATTCAAACATTGAGGACAATGTTCATCTCGGTTGGGGGGAGAGTTGAGGAAGTAAGTATTAGTTTAAATTTTTATCATACTTAGTTAAATTAGCTACTTTTTGTTTAAATTTTAAAATTTTTTGCTTTAAACTCCTTGGATATTAAGGATTAACTCTCAAAATTAAATGAGAGAAGTCGAGTTTCAACTTGATTACATGAGTCTTAGAGTTTGTATTATGCTCTTCTATAAGTTGATGAATTGTTGAAACTCCCATTGCATGCAAACTTATCTCTTCCACCTTAAGCTATTCGCACATACATACACTAGGTTCCGATTATAAGATGTGAAACTATCTCACCCTCTAAGCTTGAGAAATCATAATTTGACACCTTTAACCTCTCTTTAATAGTGTTGGGACACCTCATAAAGACCAATGAGTCTTTGAAAAAATAGAAAAAAAAAGAAAAAGAAAAAAAATATAGAATAAACTTCTTTGCTTGCCTTGAAACCTGAGCATGGTCCGAAGGGGTGGCGAAAGCCTTTAAAGCCTGGTGCCCTAAGCCTTTATTGGTTGGGAGTCACCGATCCTCTGCTTGTTACATGGGTGAATTGGTTAAGTTTAGTAAGTGAAAAGAATTGTGAATAAGAGGTGCGTTCCTAGCCTATCAAGAGATGGTTTATTTTGTTAAGCTTAAGAAAGACTTAGGTTGGGGGGAGATGATAGTTAATCCATACTATACTCGGAAAGCTAATCACATTAACACTTAGCTTTTAGTGGAAGAATTTTGATTTGGATCTTTTGAGAGTGGAAATTCTTTTGATGCTTAAACTTGGCATAATATCCATTCTTTTGTACTCTATGATCAAGTGAATGCTTTGACAACTCTTATTATAGGTTGAGTTTCACATCTTTATTGATCCATGGATGTCCCATCATGCCACTCATATCATTTTTTTGGAGTGATTGCATGATTCCTTTTATGTATAATTATTATAGTTTACTTAGTTTTTATCTCCTCCATTGCTAAGGGACTAGCAATGAGTCGGTTGGGGGGTGTGATTACTACCAAAAAGTGCTATTTGGTTAGACCTAATTATAATGGTTTTAAGCACCTTGAGTAGTAATCATATTCATTTAACCCAATTAATTCATTAAGGTCCTTAGTAATTGGTTTTAACCATTTTGTGGCAAGTTTACATGTTTTTATCAGCTTATGAATCGATTCAAGCATGCCCAAATGATGGAGGAGCTACTTGGACAAGTTAAAGCAAGGATTTTGGGACGTTTACAAGCTTGAATTTCAAGTGGAAACACAAGCACAAGCAAAGAGAAGCAAAGAGGAAAGCAAGCAAAGTGAAGAGAAGCAAAGAGGACAGCAGCTGCAGTCTTCTTTCGCACTTTTGGAGCACTTCACGAAGTCCAATTTTTACATACTATATACCATTTTAAAGCTCTTGAAGTCAAGAATCCAACGCTTCAAACCGTGCACGATTTGGAGCTTAAATGAGGAAGATATGGCCTTCGGAAGCCAACTGCTCAGGTTATGCCGAAAATTTCGCATTCCACAAGGTGGTAATGCGAATTTCGCATAACGTTCGCATTACATTCGCGTAACCCACGCGAATTTTGCTCTGTTTTGCCGACTCCACTTTAGATATTTTCCTTTGTATTTTGTGATGTAATTTCCTTTCTTATCCTTGTAACTAACCAATCACAAGCTTTTGCAATTGTAAAGACTATATAAGGGGTGGAAATCACCTCTTGGAAAAAGAAGATAGAATAATATAGAATAGATATTACGTTTTACACAGAGCTCTCTCGTCTCTCTTTTCTCTTTATTATTTTCATTTTCTTGGAAGCCAAACAGCCTCTAAGGGCTTTTCCTCAGAGGATGATTGGCTAAAACTTTTAGTTTCTCAAAGTATGGATGTTATGTGATGGATTGGATGCAATCCCATAGAAATTTCTCACACCCGGAAGGTAAGGTAGACGTTTTTCATTAAAGGTTCATTAATGCAAAGTTCGGTTTTTGTTTCCTTTGGAAACTTCCAACGGGCCAATACTTGATAAGCTTTTGGATTTCTATCCATTAGTTATCTCCTACGAGCTATTGGAAGGTGAGGTTTTCAATTCCAAGTTTTGTATTAATCCATTAGAACCAATTTCAAATGGCCATTGAAAGGTGAGTTTATCACTTGGAATGACTTTGAGTTGCCAATATTTGGTAAGCTTTTGGCTTTAGACCATTAGTTATCTCTTACGGAGCCATTCAAAGGAAGTCTAAGGTGAATAACCATTGATGAAATTCACTACCATCTGTTTGTCATTTTAAAGGATTAAAACTTGATTTGCTAAATCCATACCGGTTCGGGAAGCAAGCCATCACCATAGTTGCAACCCCAACGCGAGGAGCCTATCCTGAGATTTCCAATTTGCATAAGAGCCAGAGCATAGTTATCCTATCTTGAGAAACTTGTTTTTACACCCTTTCATTTTGTCTTTAATGTTAGCTTTAGATTAGTTTAAATCTTTCAAAAACATTTACATCTTCGTTTTAAAGTTAACATCCATTAAGAAAATCACCTATTTTCCTAATTTGAATATCACTAGTGTTTGCGAAAACCCTTCCCAGTGAACGATCCTAGAACCACTATGCTATTAGTAGCTTGGCTACTTTAGTAATAGTATTCAAGGTATAAATTTTGTTGATACGCCTTTAAAGCTAAGCTACCATGAGTCGCATCAACAGGTGACAAAGAATGCCATTCCTCACTGAGCAAGTGAAGTGCTATCATTCAGAAGTAAGTCCCCAGTAAGTATAAAGATCCGGGATGTCCCACCATATCAGTCAACATTGGAGGGACACATGTGGAAAAAGCTTTATTAGATTTGGGAGCAAGTGTGGAATTTGCTCCCATACTCTATATATAAGCAACTGGGACTAGGAGGATTAAAGCCCACAACTATGACCCTCTCTTTAGCTGATAGGTCTGTAAAAATCCCAAGGGGAGTGATAGAGGATGTTCTAGTTCAAGTGGACAAATTCTACTATCCTGTGGATTTTGTGGTGCTTTGATACTGATTCCTCTGTTCAGGAAGAAATTATGTACCAATCATCCTAGGGAGACCTTTCCTTGCTACCTCCAATGCTATTGTTAATTGTAGGAATGGGGTAATGCAGCTCACATTTGGAAACATGACATTGGAATTAAACATATTCCACTTATGTAAGAGGCATCTTTACCCTGAGGAGGAAGAAGGATTTGAGGAGGTGTGCTTGATCAACACTTTGGTTGAAGAGCACTGTGACAAGAGTTTTAGAGGAGAGCTTGAATGAAAGCCTGGAAGTCCTTGAAGATGGGTTCCCTGAACCCTCTGATGTGCTAGCCATTATGTCTCCTTGGAGGAGACGGGAAGAGATCTTACCACTGTTCAACCAGGAAGACTCATAAGGAGTTGCTGTGGAGGACCCTCCAAAGCTTATTTTAAAACCACTTCCTCTGGAGTTGAAGTATGCATACTTGGAGGATGATGAGAAATGTCCAGTGGTAGTTTCCTCAACCCTCACTAGTGATCAAGAGGATAGTCTTTTAGGAGTCCTCAGAAAATGTAAGAAAGCCATTGGATGACAAATTTCTGATCTGAAAGGGATTAGCCCTTTGGTGTGCACCCATCATATTTATATGGAGGATGATGCAAAACCAGTGAGGCAACCCCAAAGGAGACTGAATCCTCACATGCAAGAGGTGGTGAGGAGTGAAGTTTTGAAGCTACTTCAAGCTGGGATCATATATCCCATTTCAGACAGCTTGTGGGTGAGTCCCACCCAAGTAGTCCTAAAGAAATCTGGAATCACTGTGATCCAGAATGAGAAAGGGGAGGAAGTCTCTACACGTCCTACCTCAGGATGGAGGGTGTGTATAGACTATAGAAGGTTGAATTCAGTGACTAGGAAGGACCATTTTCCATTGCCTTTCATGGACCAAGTCCTTGAGAGAGTCTCAGGACATCCTTTCTATTGTTTTCTAGATGGTTATTCAGGGTACTTCCAAATAGAAATTGATTTGGAAGATCAAGAAAAGACAACCTTCACTTGTCCCTTTGGTACTTTTGCTTATAGGAGAATGCCCTTTGGTTTATGTAATGCTCCTGCAACTTTCCAAAGATGCATGCTAAGCATCTTCAGTGACATGGTCGAACGCATCATGGAAGTTTTCATGGATGACATCACTGTATATGGAAGTTCTTATGAGGAGTGTTTGATGCATTTAGAAGCTGTTCTCCATAGATGTATTGAGAAAGACCTAGTGCTAAATTGGGAGAAGTGCCATTTTATGTACAAAAAATAATTGTCTTAGGACATATCATCTCCAAAAATGGCATTGAGGTAGATAAGGCAAAGGTGGAACTTATTGTTAAATTGCCACCTCCCACAAATGTTAAAGGAATCAGGCAATTCCTTGGACATGCAGGATTCTATAGGAGGTTCATTAAGGATTTCTCAAAAATCTCAAAACCTCTGTGTGAGCTTTTGGTAAAGGATGCCAAGTTTGTGTGGGATGAGAAGTGTCAGAGAAGTTTTGAGGAATTGAAGCAATTCCTCACAACTGCACCAATAGTGAGAGCCCCAAATTGGAAATTACCTTTTGAGGTAATGTGTGATTCAAGTGATCTTGCTATGGGGGCTGTTTTAGGGCAAAGAGAAGATGGAAAGCCCTATGTGATCTATTATGCAAGCAGAACTTTGAATGAGGCTCAAAAGAACTACACAACTACTGAGAAGGAGTTGTTGGCAGTAGTTTTTGCCTTGGATAAGTTTCGTGCTTATTTGGTAGGGTCCTCTATAGTAGTGTTCACTGACCATTCTACTTTGAAGTACTTGCTAACCAAGCAGGATGCCAAGGCAAGATTGATAAGATGGATTCTTTTGCTCCAAGAATTCAATCTCCAAATCAGGGATAAAAAGGGGGTAGAAAATGTGGTAGCTGACCACTTGTCCAGACTAGTGATAGCACATGACTCACATGGTCTACCTATCAATGATGACTTCCCTGAGGAGTCTCTCATGTCAGTAGATGTAGCTCCATGGTATTCTCACATTGCAAACTTTTTGGTTACTGGAGAAGTACCAAGTGAGTGGAGTGCTCAAGACAAGAGGCATTTCTTGGCTAAGATCCATGCCTATTATTGGGAGGAACCTTTTCTTTTCAAATATTGTGCAGATCAAATTATAAGGAAATGTGTTCCTGAGCAAGAGCAATCGGGAATTCTTTCCCATTGCCATGATAATGCATGTGGAGGTCATTTTGCCTCCTAGAAAACAGCTATGAAAGTGATCCAATCAGGCTTCTGGTGGCCCTCTCTTTTCAAGGATGCTCATTCTATGTGTAAGGCATGTGATCGGTGTCAAAGGCTTGGTAAGCTAACACGCCGAAATATGATGCCCTTGAACCCCATCTTAATAGTGAATATCTTTGATGTCTGGGGTATAGACTTTATGGGACCATTTCCAATGTCATTTGGACATTCCTACATCTTGGTAGGAGTGGATTATGTCTCTAAGTGGGTAGAGGCAATCCCATGTAGGAGCAATGATCATAAGGTGGTACTTAAATTCCTCAAGGACAACATCTTTGCAAGATTTGGAGTGCCAAAGGCCATTATAAGTGACGGGGGAACCCACTTTTGCAATAAACCTTTTGAGACTCTTCTAGCCAAGTATGGGGTTAAGCATAAGGTAGCTACACCTTATCACCCTCAAACAAGTGGCCAAGTTGAGTTGGCCAACCGTGAGATCAAGAATATATTGATGAAGGTGGTCAATGTGAATAGGAAGGATTGGTCTATTAAGCTCCTGGATTCCTTATGGGCCTATAGGACCGCTTACAAGACCATTCTAGGAATGTCTCCCTATCGCCTTGTTTATGGCAAAGCGTGTCATCTTCCAATGGAGATTGAATATAAAGCATGGTGGGCAATCAAAAAGCTCAACATGGATTTGACAAGAGCCGGGTTAAAGAGATGTTTGGATTTGAATGAATTGGAGGAAATGAGGAATGATGCATACCTCAATTCAAAAATTGCAAAAGCAAGATTGAAAAAATGGCATGATCAGTTGGTAAATCAGAAAAATTTTACCAAAGGACAAAAAGTTTTGCTTTATGACTCTAAACTTCATCTCTTTCCAGGAAAATTGAAATCCAGGTGGACGGGTCCTTTCATAATTCATGAAGTGCATCCCAACGGAGTGGTGGAAATATTCAATCCCATAGGCAATCAAACCTTCAAAGTCAATGGCCATCGTCTCAAGCCATTTATAGAGCCTTACAGTACAGACAAGGAGGAGATCAACCTCCTTGAACCACCACAACTCTGAGGAAAAGCAGGGTATCATGGGCTAAATAAGTCCATGAATTTTTTGTTATAGTTTTATAGTTATATCATTAATTTTATTTCTTTTTATTATAATTTTTCCTCAATCTTAGTTTATTTTGTCTTAATTCAAGACAATTTTGATGATAAATTTCAGAAAAAAATCATGAAAGGTGAGGAGAGCTCTTCAAAAGCAGAACAGGGGAGTAAAACCAAGGAAGCAGAGCACCTGATTTCAAGGTGCCAAAATTTCGCACACTTGATTTCAAGGTGCCAAAATTTCACACACCCCAAAACCAAGGTGCGAAATCCTTGGGCCAAAGGAAGCAATTTTCGCACACCCCAATTTCAAGGTGCGAAATCTATCTCAAGGTGCAAATCCATTTTCAAGGTGCGAATTTCCTAAAATCCAATTTTGCACACCACTGTGGAATGTGCGAAAATTTTCGCACTGTGCGAAATCCTCTCCTGGCACACGTGTGCCAATTTCGCACACCTCAAGCTAATTTTCGCACTGTGCGAAACAGTGTGCAAAAATTTCGCACACCACTGTTCAAGGTGCGAAAATTTCGCACACCCAATTCCAAGGTGCGAAATTTGCAGACCAAGGTGCGAAAATTTCGCACGGTAAAATTTTAAGTTCTAAAAATTTAAAACGGACTTTTAAATTAAAATTTTACCTCCGAAATTGTGCCTAACGTCCAAAAACGACTTTTCGGTTGCCTTGGAAAATTTTAAAACATCAGAAACCCCTTAAACCTCATTCCTATATAAACCCTTGAGGTCCAGAAGCCCAAAGGACACCCCGCGCACCAGCTGTGAAATCTCTAGAATCCCGAACAGTCATCTACCTCCATTTCGGCCATGGCGAAGACCAGAGGAGGCCATTCCGCCTCCCCATCCTCACCGACACCTCGACCACATCGAGCCGCCATGGGAGCCGCAGCTTCGCCACCTGTTCAGGCCCCGGCCATTCCCCCATCTGAGGGGGAAGCTCCTTCTCAGCGTCGATACCCCACCAGGAGGCCACCCACGGACCCTGTTCCACCAGTCGATCAGGCCGCGAGCCCTGTTTCTCGGCCACCAGCGAAGAGAACCAAGTTCTCGGGTCTTGGAGAGCCATCCCACGCACCTCAGCCAGAGCCACCTACAGAGGACTCCCGGATTCCTGCGGATATTCCTCTCGAGACCGTTATCAGGCGTCCCATGATAGCCGGACCACCGATAAAGGGCAACTTGGATTGCAGAGATCGATCCTTCCACTCTGAGACCTACTTTGATATAGAGGCCCTCAGACAGCAGCCAGAGCTCCGAGATTCATTCCGACTGCTGCAGAGGTATCACATGGAGGGTCTTCTCACTCCTAGGCAATTTTATTATCCTATAGTAGTTTTAGATTTTTATCAATCTATGACTACTCGGGGTCTCCGCAATCCTACCCTCATCCAATTTACGATAGACAGACGTCAGGGTGCCATTGGAGCTCGTCACATTGCTGAGGCCCTCCATATACCCTATGAGCCTGTGATTCAGGCAGACTTCAGGGAGTGGTCCTCATTCTCTCAGAGTGACATGGTCCGCATTTTGTCCAGGGGGACTTCTACAGCCTCGGTATTGACCAGAAGAGAGCTTCCATCTGGGATGCTCCTCATTGATGTGCTCCTGCGTGCCAACCTATTCCCCCTTCAGCATAAAGTTCAGAGGAGAGGAGCTATACTTGAGGCATTATTTAGGATTTCTGAGGGCTATTTCTTCGGCCCTCATCATTTGATTATGACTTCTCTTCTTCATTTTGAAGAGAAAGTCTATCAGAAGAAGCTTCAGAGGGCAGATGGCATCCCATTACTATTTCCAAGGCTCCTCTGCCAGATTTTAGAGCACTTGGGCTATCTTGAAGAGCCCCGTCTTGAGAGGCGCCGCCATTGCAGAGAGGATTTCTCTCTCGACAAATGGCATCACTTGGTAGCCTACTTTGCACCCGAGGGAGCACCAGCTGTGCCTGCACCTCCAGAGCTACCCCGAGATGACCAGCTACCTCAGGCCCAGCAGGATGAGATTCTCACAGAGACCACACCTCCGACCCCTGCAGCACCCACCTCAGTGCACATGCCCGAGGCTATACATTCTACCTCCCCTATCATTCAGGGTGCTCCACCAGTCGTACCAGCTACCCCAACACCTCCTCCTTCATCTGAGCCCACTGTCACCGTTTCTCTTGCGGAATTCAGAGGCTTAGTGCGTTCATTGCAGACACTGAGCACTGCTCAGGATTCTATTATCCACCAGATGGCCACTATTCGTGCACACCAGGATCAGATCATTGCTACTCAGACCCAGCATACCACGATCCTTCATCAGATTCAGCAGCATCTGAGTATGCAGACTCCTCTTAGGCATGATAGGTCTGCACCATCCGAGCCTCTAGTGCCAGATGAGGAGAGCTTGCCAGCTGAGCAGCCTATACCAGAGGAGGAGATCAGAGCAGAGCCATCACATGACCCCACTCATATCTGATCTTTTTACGTTTTACTTTATATATTAGACTTGTAAATCCCATCTTTTGCATGTGTTATAAACTGGGATTGGAAATATTACTTGAAATCATACATTGTATATTTCTTTTCCAAGTAATATATATATATATATATATCCTTTTTTATTATATTCCCTTTTCTCATTACTCTTTTGTCTTTGGAACATGTGGTTTAAGGTATTCCATACCTCCTTTACACTCAGACTTTGTCTCACTCAGGAGGTATCACTTCCTCCCTTTATTTTTAATCGCTTTTGAAACATTGAGGACAATGTTCAACTTGGTTGGGGGGAGAGTTGAGAAAGGAAGTTTTGTTGTTAATATTAAGTCATTTTGGTATTTTAGTTGATTTTTCCTTAAAATTTAAAATTGCTAAAAGTTTTTTGAATCATTCTCTTTGGTTGTTAAAGATAATTTCTCAAAAATAAAATAGGATAAGTCGAGTTTTAACTTAATTATTTAAGTCTTAGAGTTTGTTTTATGCTTTCAAAGTTGATAATCTATTGAAGCCTCTTTGATTTCAAGTCTTCTTCTTCCATTTCGAGCTTTGCACACACTGTGCACATTAGATCCCGGATATAAGATGTAAAACTTTCTCACTTTCTAAGCTTAGGAAAATTTTGACTTGGTTGATTACTTAACCTCTCTTTAATAGTGTTGGGACACCTTATAAAGACCAATGAGTCTTTGTTAAAAAAAAAAAAAAAAAAAAAAAAAAAAAAGAGAATAAGCTTCTATTCTTTCCTTGAAACCTAAGCATGATCCGAAGGGGTGGCGAAAGCCTTTAAAACCCGATGCCCTAAACCTTGATTGGTTGGGAGTCATCGATCCTCTGCTTGCTACATAGGTGAATTGGTTAAGTTTAGTGAGTAAAAAGAATTGTGAATAAGAAGGTGCGTTCCTAACCTATTAAGAGTTGATTAATTTTGCCAATATTCGAGAAAAGCTTAGGTTGGAGGGTGAGGATAGTTGTATATACTATATCCGGAAGCTAATTTCATTAACACTTAGCTTATTATGGAAGAGTTTGATTTGGAACCTTGAGAGTAGAGATTCTTTTGATACTTAATTGCATAATCTCCACTCTTTGTACTTTTTGTTTAAGTTTAAGCTTTGACAACTCCTATTGCATTTTGAATCTTCATATCTTTAGTTCACCAGGAGAGATGTGTTTGGATATCAGTCATGCCACTCAATTATTTTTTGGAATGAATTGCATGACCTCTTTTATGTATATTATTACGTTTGCTTAGTTTTTCTCTCCTTAATTGCTAAGGGACTAGCAATATGTCGGTTGGGGGGAGTGATTACTACTCAAAACATGCTATTTTGTAGCTTGTAATTAGCTCTTTTAAACACCATTGAGTAGTAATTATTACCTTTTAACCCAATTAGCATGTTAGGGGCCCTTGCAATCGTTTCTAACAATTGTGTTAAGTTTTGGTGCTTTTTGATAGCTTTATGCTCACCAAAGCAATTTAAGAATGAGGGAGAGCTATTTATAGTTCAGGGCAAAGCTTTTGAAAGCTTAAATTTATGAAGAAATCAAGCTATGGAGCCTCATAATCCTTTGCCTTAGTGGTTCAAAGTATACAAGGAAGAAACAATGGAGAAGAGGAAAACAGGGGATGAAAACAGGGGACACAGCTGCAGTCTTTCATTGCACTTTTGGAGCACTTCCCGAAGTCCATTTTTTACATTCTATATACCATTTCAAAGCTCAGAAAGTCAAGAATCCAACGGTTCAAACCATGTATGATTTGGAGCTGAAATGAGAAAGATATGGCCTTCGGAAGACAACTGCATCAGGCTGAGCGAAAATTTCGCACGATGGAAATCAAGGTGCGAAATCCTCAGTCCACTGTGCGAAAATTTCGCACACCTCAAACCAAAGTGCGAAATTGGAACTCAGCATGCGAAAATTGGATATTTTTGCCGACTCTTTTTCTTCTGATATTTTTGTGTCTAAATTTCCATTTTCTCCTTGTATTCAACCACTCATGTAATTCCTTAGCTAGGAAGTATCCAAGGAAGGGTAAAATTACCTTCCTATATAAATTCTCTTGTAATCACTGAAAATGATATCTTTCGGGGAGCTTTCTCCAGGAGACCAACTGATGTAATTTTGATACTCAGTGAAATACATATATCTCTTTTGTTTTCTTTTTCTCTTTTCTATTTTCTATTTTCTTGCAAGCCAAACACCCTCTGAGGATGTTTTCCCAGAGGATGAGAGGCTTAACATTTAGTTTCTTGGAGTAAAGGAAGCTAGGTGAAAAGTCCAGATTAAAAGGTGGAAAGTTTCCGTGCATTAAATTCAGGTAGTTGAAGTCCATAAATGGCTTCTAAAGCCAAGGTTTTGCCTTAAATCCCTTAGGATCACTTTGACTGGCCAATACATGGTAAGCTTAAGGTCTCTGTGGATGCTTATTGCTAGATCCATATCAGTCCATTAGTTATCACGTACGAGCCATTGGAAAGTGATTCAAGGTGATAGCCCATAGTGTCTTAAGCCATTAATGGACCTTGACTACCATCTCTAGTGACTTTTTATGGATTAAAACTTCATTGTCAAACCTATACCGGTTCGGGAAATAACTATAGGTTAAATCCCCAATGCGAGGAGAAAAATCCGGAATTTTCCACTTTGCATCTAGAACTTGAACCTAGCAACCTTTAGCTCCGGGAGACTTTCTTTCTTCCACTTTTTACTTAGTTCTATGTGAGTTTAGTTTAAATCACCACTTTCAAAACAATTTTATTTTCTTTTAAATTTCAAGTTTGTGCTAAAGGAAATCATCAGAATCAATTTCTAATTTAGAGTCTGTCACTGATAGAGTGAAAACCCATCCCTGAGTTCGACCCTAGAACTGCTATACTATAGTAGCTTTGCTACGCCAGTATAAGGTCATAGGTTTTATAAATGTTTTTGATTAAAAGACCCGGCTGGGAATCCAAGCGAATCAATGATGGTTTATACCTTATAAATTATGAATTTCAATTCACAAGGAGTTTGCATGCAATTATTAGTAGGTCCCAAACTCGAGAAATTAAAGGAATTTGATTTAATAGATCCTAGATTATAGTTCTCTATAGTCTTCAAAATTGAATTTTGATAGAGCTAATAGTTTCTTTTGAGTCCTAATGTTCCCCACTTGAGTTCACCTTCCTTGGTAGTACATTATTTTAAAGGATTTATGGGTTTTATTTATATGTATGCATAAGGGCATTTTGGTAAAATACAAGGTTACATAAGAACTAATTAATTAAGACTCAGAAAACTAGATTAAGTGACCTAAGCCTAAGATGGGCTCAAGCCACTTGAGCTTAGGATTTAGGACTAGACACTCGAAGCCATTGCCTTCTAGAGAAAGAGCCTTAGCTTCCAACCTTGAGAATAAAGAAGTCCACCTTCAAGGTTTAGGAGAAAGCCATCAAGTAGAAGATCGTGAGCTCTTTGAGATCCACTTCATCAATAGGATTTGATTTGGGAACCTTTAGATTAAAGGTAAAGTTTTTAAGCCTTAAATCTAGTATCCTTAGGATTGTAAATGTATGTGCCCTTACAAGCTAGAGCTTGGAATGGATTTTTTTTTCCAAATATTCTAATAATTTTGTTTCAAGACTTCACACCACTTATGTAGCAAAGGAAAGGTAGTAAAGTGGGGTTAGGGATTCTAATACCATGCTAGAGAAAAGAGGCCAAAGGGATAGATTGTACTCTATTGCTTCCTATTGAAATGACTAGGAGATGAGTTTGTTGGTATCATGATCCAAGGTATGCAATGAAACCTTGAAGACCATATAGAGGTGTAGGAAAGAGAGGGAGGTCATATGTATGGACCCACATTTTTCACATGCGTCCCTACTTGACTGGTGAAACTTACTTTTTTTAAGGTGAAAAACTTATTTTTATAAAAATAAAAAATAAAATAAAAAAAGGAGTTTCCACTTATTTTATTTGTTTTTTTAAAGGGAAAAAACAAAATAATAAATAAAACCCAAAAAAAACTCCTATTTTTTAAAAATGTTGTCTGCGAAAATCTGAGCTTGGTTCTGGAGATCAGGTTACCTATTGGGAAGGTACCTCCGAAAAGATAACACCCCCTCTAATCCTTAAAAAGGTCTCTATTAGCTAAGTTGAGGGAAGTATGACAATTAGTCAGTTGATTGAGGATACCCAGGTAGATTAAGGTGATTTCAAAACTCTATTATCACTAGCATGCCAAAGAAGAATTCAAAACACAATCATAAAGAAATGATAATGTGTGTACCTGAATCACAACTTAAGCACTATCACAAGACATTAAAGTTAGTTCAAACAATAAGATATATAACATACAACATGCATTCTATTCTATTCAAAAGACTAGGCACTAGTCAAAGAAAACTAAAACACAATCAAGCATAAGGGTATTTTACACACAAAGCATCTCTATTTACAAAACTAAAAAGGATAAAATGGGGAGAGGCATACCTGGATAACATGCATAATTTTAAGAGGTGATTCCAAAAATTCTAGAGTTGGTTAGAACAAGTATAATAACAAATAATAATGATGGTGAATTCTAATGCACATTATATATACATAATTCAAATGAAATAGCAAAAACATAGCAAGATCAAATGACAAGGAACAAATAAATTCGAAGATGTACATCTCATGCAATCAACAAAACAAGCCTTCATACATTGTCAAAAATTAGTTTGAGACCCTAAATAATATTAACTATCGTATATGACATGCATGCAATTCAATGTTAAAGCTAAGCTAATGTATAAGAGAGTTTAAGATATCAAAATTAGTGACCAAGACAAGACATGCGGCAAAGGGTCAGAATAATAGCATTTGTAATAAAAGTGTTAGTTAAATATCTAGAAGCATTATTTGATCATGGAATGAATTATACAACATCCTCATTATTTCTAATTTATAATACCATAGCTAAAATCAAGCCAGGATAAGTCAAATAACTCCTAAATAGATAACAAAGTCGAGTAAAGTATAAGATCATTGGCACGTAGTCAAAATAGGGTGCATCATGATACAAATCCTAAAAAAATATCTTGAAGTGGAATTTAGTTACAAAAATTTTCAGGAAACATCTCCTAAACATCTAGAAAAACTTACAAAAACTCAAACACTCATTCAAATAACATATTTAAGCAAAAACACCCAAAATTTTTAGAAGGTTAAAAACTAGGCAGAAAACAGTAACCAATGTAAATTGAATTTTGGAAAAAAAAAAAAAAAACATAGATGCCTTCTGAATTCATACAAAAAATTATACAAGTCAATTAAGATGTCTATATTGTAAAAAAAAAAAAAAAAAAATCAAAGAGCACAAAGCATTCAATAGAATTTTTAAAACACTATAATTGATCAGTTGTCCAGATTTGATCATGTGTAGTGAGTATGAATTTGAAAAATCATATCTCCCTCAAGAATGCATATTTTTTAATATTTTATGTGTCAAAATTCAATTTTAAGAAGTCAAGAATCTGGGAAAATATTCATTTAAATTGATAATATCAAAAGTTAATTTAAATTTGCAAAGATCTCTCAAGTGTACAAAAGTAGGACTAAACAGAACATACAAAAAGAGATGATCATAACTCGACTTTAAAAAAAGCTTTGTGACTCAAATAACATTCCAAAATCAATTTCAAGAAGCAAGAAGCATCGTACAATTTTTGGAAAAAAATTAAAATATTATAAAATTATCAAAACTAATTTTAAAACCAAAAGGTAAAATGCTAAGTTGAAATTGGCAACAAGGATAAGTTTTCAAAACAATCTTTCGTGTTAGGGTTCCATCAAGTCCGAATTCAATATTCATAAGTTTAACTTGTGCATTCGTATTCACTTGGGGGCATAAGTTCAAACCTATGTGAATAAAAACAAATTTTGGAAAATCATGAAAATGAATGCAACTTGGAGAAAACTGAGTTGCATATTTTTTGAAAGAAAGTGAGATCTTTGTCCTAAAACCTAGAATATATTTTTTTTATTTTTTTTAAGCCTTTTATTGGTTTAAATACTTTTGAAAATGATTTTAGAGGAACCAAGAGGAACCAAGTGATTTGATAAATCCCAATCTACACAAAATAGGTATTTTTTATATCTTTCTTAAAAGAAACTGAAAACAAGAAAAAAACCAATTTGGATCACCTTTTGGCCACCTTTCATTTAGGATCTAGGAGTCAAACCTATGATGGAGAAAAACAATCATTTTTGGAAGAAAAAAAAAAGTAATTTTGACTTAATTCAAAATGTCAATTTCTAAAACTTGTCCTAAAAAAAAAAAATTCTTTCAGAGATAAATAAACAATATCATGAATTTTAACTAAATCACCAACAATGAACAAGCTTTTGAATATAAATTATCAAACATGAGTTTTAACAGGGAGATCTAAGTCACAAACAAAACAATATGTTTTCAAAATAAATAATCCAACTTTATGCTTCAACAAGTAAACTAAATCTTAAGAATTTTCTAAGCTTTCAAAAAAAAAAGCAAAAGAAAAAAAAAATCAAGACTTTTAGTAGCATGAATAAAACCCAAAAGATCTCAAACCTAAAGAGAAACCAATCTTCTAAGGGCAAAATTAACCTTTCATAAAAAATAACCATCAATTTACAAATATAATAATAAGGAAATTTAAAACCTAAGAATTAGTAGTCTTCCAAAGATGAGAATTTTAATAATATAACACAATCAAAGACATGCATAATAACAAGAAAATCCAAAAACTAAGAACTACCAAATTTTTTAAGAAGTGAACTTTAAATATAATAGAGAGAAAACCTAATAACACAAAAACTGAAACAAGACAATTATATACTAAGACTATCCAACTTTGCAAGATAAGACGTCATGACAATGAATCAATCAATCTAATTAATTAAAACTATAAAACTTCTTTATGATCTTGAATGAATTAAACTAAAATGCCACAAACTTCAAAAAAAAAAATTTATTCCATGAAACAATTAATCTAGTGAATTATAATGACTAATTCTAAACTAACTAAAATGAATTAAGATAAATAAAAACAAGTTTCAAAACAACAACTTCATCACATAGAAGCCAATTTACCAAAAATTTAAAGAATATTCAAACTAGAAGAGTGGGATCAAACCAAATGAAAGCATGAACTATAACACAATGAATTGGTTAAATTATTGATCACAAATTATAATTGCATCGAAACTAATAGAATAAATTAAACTAAACTAAAATGAGAATTTTATAAAGAGAACTTACCTTCAATTGTGTAAAATGGGCTGCTATTAGGACACTCTTAGTCCTTCCGATTTGATGATTTATATGGGCTGCATGTTTTAAAAGAAAATCCTAAGATGTCCTTAAAGTGGTAGCGTGTTGTCATCTTCTTTCCATGGTGCGGTTGCCCTCCAAATTCCATCAAAACGTGTGGATGGCTCCACAAAATCTGGTGGTGCCATATTCTCAAAGTGGCAGCTTTAAAATAAATAAATAATCTGATATATAGTGGAGGTTCAAAGTGGCAGCCTCATCCTCTTAAAAAATCTGATGCATGCTGAAGCTATCTCCAAGTAGCAACCTATGGAGATTCCAAATGATTGTAGCCTGTGGAGATGTTCCTCCTTGCAGTCTGCTTTAATCTTTCCACCAAATTCTTAAACCACATGTTCATGGCCATATTTAATTTAAATAATCCACCCACCATCGTCCACTATGCAGCACACTTTATCCATTAATTTTCAATGAACTCTCAACCACCATACATTCACCATATGAAACCATTTCATCCATTGATTTTTAATAAAAAAAATTCAGCCATGCACACACATGTCCAACCACTATTCTCATGAATTTAAGAGAATTTTTAGCCACAAAATTACCTTATATGAAACCACTTTATGCCATGATTTAATTCACAAAATTCAGCTTCACATTTCCACTTAGTCATCCAACAAATTCATATTTTTACCAATGAAAATTCATGCACCTCACATCTCCATTAACATGGTCGCCACTCCATTTCTCCACCAACACATACTAAATCCATTAAACCCTTGCATTCACATCAATAAATTGTTATGATAGAGCCCTTAAAAGTATAACATGATATAATAAATTTGGAATTCGTTATTTATTTAATGATATTCCAATTTCACTTTTATCTATCCTTATTCTATGCATAGAATATCTAAGTCATGGGTTCCTTGCAAATAGATGACTTGTTCACAACTGGTTCATGGGTCTAGGCAACCCATTAAAGGTTGCAATGCACTACCTCCTAATTGGAGGGATGGTTGGTCTTGGCTATTGGGATGGGTTTCTCATGGTAAGAGCACTAGTATGTATGGTTACATATAGGATAAGACCTACGGTGAGTCATGAATTAAGGCTATCAAGTAGTCATGACCTCACCAAGCTGTTTCATTGTATTGTCTCTCAACCTTGAAAGAATATTGAGCTTGTGCTAAAGGCTTTAACCTATAGGTGAGATCGTAAGCTGATCATATATTCCCTATGGATTGGGTCATTGTTGATAGAAGCTAGTAACAATAATTATTCTCAATAAAGGCACTGTGGTATCTTATGGGATTGAGACAATGTGTCCCCTTAGATGATCCTAAGGAGGTGTGTTCATGAAAACTATGGTCATATTAGCCTTAAGTGAAACTTAACATAGGCTTTTTGAGAGCTAAGACATGTGATTCATCCCCATTGCAGTCATGCCATTTGATTCTGGCTCAGACGGGTGTTATCAAAAAAATTTATAAAACCTCAATCACCTCACACTAGGGTAGCATAGCTAACATAGTATAGTGGCTCTAGGATCGTCCACAAGGATGGGTTTTCATTGTATAGTTGACTTAGTGAAGGAAATAAAATAGTGTTTTTCCTTATGAAAATTAGTTTTTAAAGAAAATAGAATTGTGGTTACAAAGATTGATTTTAAGTTAAGCAAAAAATAATAAGTGAAGTTAACTACAAAGAAAAGGTCTCTTGGAGCTTTAGGTCACTAGGATCAAGTTCCTTAGACAAAGGGGGAGATTCCCGATCTTCTCCTCGCGTGGGGGATAATAACATAAAGGATGGTTATCTCCTGAACCGGTTTTATATTTAGCAATTAAGAATTGATCTAAAGGGTTCATGGAAAATGATAGTTGCTTCCCATTAATGGCTTCAAACACTAAAGGCCCTCACCTTGAACCACCTTCCAATGGCTCGTAAATGATAACTAATAGATATCTATGGATCTACCAATAAGCATCCATAAAATCCGAAAAGCTTACCATGTATTGGCCATTCAAGGTGATTCTCACCTTGAACCACTTTCCAATGGCTCGTAAATGATAACTAATAGACGTCCATGGATCTAGAAATAAGCATCCATAGAATCCGAAAAACTTACCAAGTATTGGCTATTCAAGGTGATTTTAAGGGATTTAAAGCTAAACCTTTAAATAAAAACCATTAATGGTTAACAACTACTTTTATTTAAAGCAAGGACAACTCCCACCTTTGCATTTGGGTCCTTCACCTAGCTTCCATCACTCCAAGAAACATAAAACCTAGCCACTCATCCCCTGAGAAATCATCCTCAAAGGTTGTTTGGCTAGGAAGAAAAGTGAAAACAAAATAAGAAGGAAAAGTAGAGCAAAAAGCTCTCTGTATTTCTTACTATGGGAAT
>JBAPGN010002563.1:36139-57074 GCA_037355405.1 Vitis amurensis | reverse complement strand
GAATTTTGTTTCCAACAAGTGAACCAAATATACTAATTATTTGATATTTGTATATTGCCACATATTCAACACTTATGTACACAATTGTGAACTATACTTAACTATACATTAACATATCAACAAAGAAATATCAATTTTTCTAATAACACAAAGAAGCTTACCATGTAATTCATTCTCAGCCAAATTTAGAACTTCTATCTTTTTCCAACTCTTCCTCAATAGTTGAGAGATACTACCCTTGAGATTGGCATTTAAAGATAGATCTAAGTATTGCAAATTGGGTAGTTCACCAAGACCAAGTGGAATTCTCCCATGCAATTGATTGCCACTTATATCAATGGATACAAGGTTGCTGACATTTAAAAGCCATTCAGGAAACTTGGAATTGAAGTAGTTGGAGTTGATAGCTATAACAGCAAGTGAAGTAAGATTAACAAAGCTTGGAGATGGAAATGAGCCAGAGAGGCTACAACCACCTAGATGCAACTCAGTTAAACTTGGAAGCTTGTTTGCCACCTCAACCCATCGACTTCCTACCAATGAAAGGTTAGCATAATTCATACCAAGATACTTCAAGGAACCAAGGCCTATGATCCATTCAATATTCTCAACAAATAAATTATTAAAATATTCAAAATCAATATCGTAAAGATACTCATAATCAATATAGTAAGGATGCTTAGAAGAAAGATCGAGATATTGCAAGCTAGAAAGATTCCTTAAATTTGAAGGAATTGATCCACTAAACCCAGCACTCGATAAGTTTAGATATATTAAATTCTCCAGAGACCCAAAGAATTGAGGAACTGGCATGGCTTTGAATGAGTTGAAACTCAAATCTAGATATTTCAAAGACTTGAGTTTTATCAATGAAGGACTAATTTCTCCACTCAAGTTCATAGAGCTCCAGTTCTCATATACATTCTCACGAGGATAAGGGTTATGAAGATCAATTGAAATGACAAATCCTGTGCCATTTTCGCAACTAATTCCTTGCCAGTAGCAATAATTGCTTCCTTTCCATGATGAAAGCCGATTGTTGGGATCTTTGAGACCACTTTTGAAGTCGATAAGAGCCTTTTGTTCAGGATTGAACATTGTTTGTCATACGGGTATGACCATTAACATGCAAGTTCTGTTGTTATGAAATAGAGAATAGCTAAAATGAAACCAAGAATCGAAATTTTCTCCATGTAAATATTCAATTCTCTAGTGAGGAACACCTGTAAAAATTGAATTCCAATATGTAGTCAGCATTTTATTGAATTGAATTAAAATTTTATTTCCAACATAAAAATGAAAACACTGGCAAAATCTGAAAAGACAATTGCACAACATAAAGAACTTATTTTAAACAACACATTTAACAAACTTCACCAGTCTAAAAAAATCTACTAATAACATATGTAAATATATATTAAGAAAAAAAATTATAATCATCTCAAAGATCAACCTTACTTTGATTGGCGAAAACCTAAATCACTTAAGAGTTAGAAGGATTAGATAGAAAAGCATATTAAATATAATTTACCAATATTAGTTCCTTACCTAAAACTTCTTTCTTGTTTCCCTTACATTTTCAATTCAACAAAATATATAGAAAGTGGTCTAAAGCAATGACAATGATAGCCTCACTTCTTTTTGTTTTTAGTATTATTTGAGTTGTATCATATTAAATTCTAATTGAGTGGAAAATGACTTGAATCTTTGCCTCACCACAAAAACCGAGTGACTTGATTGAAGACCTTGACTTGGACAAAAAGGAAAAACTAAAAAAATAAAAAATAAAAAGGTGTGGATAGAAAGACCATGACTTGGCACTAAGTCAAGGTCAATAAGATTAAGATAAACATGAAAATTCATTTATGAATTAAAAAAATTATACTAATTCTAAACGCTAAAAAATCTTAATCGGAGGAAACAAAAAATGTAAATCAAGGTATTAGGAATAAGTTAAGAGCTGAGATCATTTAGCATACAAAAATAGTATTAAATCCATAAGGTTGTTTGGTGGTGTAATTTAGAAATTTATAGCATTATTTGGCCTTTTTGTTTGAAAACAATTTTTAAAACCAAAGTTAAATAGAGAACAATTTCCCAAAAAACAAATAAAAATTTTGTTCACTTGTTTTTAAAAGCAAAAAGAAAACATAAAGAAATAAAAATAATTTAAAAAATCATAAAAACAAATAAAGTAAACACGATCTCTTTCTTTTTTCATTTTCTCTTCACCAACCATACTTCTTAATAACACATTTTTTTTAATTTTCTATAACTTATCTAAAAAAATTTATCAAGCAAATAGATTCCAAATCAAGTAATATTAAAATATAGGATTTATTCGTTTTCAAAAATAATTTGAAACTCAAAATCTATCCAATTAATACTGAACAATCATCAAACTCAAAGCTAATCCAATTGATATTTAAAAAAATTCATGAAAGAAAAATTATTATGAATAATAATAATAACAATAATCAAGTCCATAAAAAATGTTATCCACACAAGATAAATAATAATAATAATAATAAGCTATATAAAAAAAATTCTCCATGAAAAATGTTGTCCACACAAGATAAGATGATAGATAAGTTTAAATAATAATAACCTTACAACCATATTGAAGGGAAATATCTTTTAAAACATTAAGTCCATTAAAAATATTTTACAAAATACATAAATTTAGTATCTCAAATTTTTTTTAAATCATGCAAGTCTAACTTGGCCAATAATATTATAAAATGTAAAATATTTATTATCTGCAAAAATTATTTCAAATAGAAATATCCCAAAATAACACCATTAATATAATTGCATCCAATTTATTTTTCTTAATACACACATAGTAGAATTAAACAATATATTTGTCTTGCAACTAATAATCACTTTTTACTTCGAAGGAAAATGATATTAGAAACTAATATGAATCCAACTCACAAACTTAATTCCTTAAGTCCCGACTAATTAGAAATATACGCATGATTATAACGCTTATAGATAATAGATTAGTTTCTTCCAATTTTTTTTTATTATAGAAATATTTTTACTAGATTTAATGATGGACAATGATAACCATATAAATCAAATCATAGGAGTCCATGCTTTCTTGATCATGATCCATAATAAAGAATATTAACTTTGGCATGAAGTGTAGGCTACATTGTAAAGTTTGTCAAGTCAAATAGTCATATGGATAATAAATAACAATTTAAAATCAAATTACAATAGTTTACATTTTTTTTCACAATCCATCAATTTTTTTATGAAGTGTAGACCACGTTGTTTAATCATGATCAATAATAAAGGAACTTTTGATCATGATTGATAATAAAAGGCCTTTAATTTCTATGTGGTGTTGACTACGCTATCAAGTCATAAAGTTAAACCATGCTCAAGTAGAACATCCCTAAAATTAAAACCAAAAACCAAAAAGCAAAAGACCTAGACTTGGTCCCATTAAGATCATTTTTCACTTTAAAAATAACACTAACAACTTTATATCTAATTATAATATAGGATTAAAAGAAATATTTTAATAGTGATCAAAACACTAATTTTATATCATAATACAAAATTAAAGGAAATAATCAACTAGTCAATAAATGAATTGATCATTACCTTAAGGACAACTCTACATTATAGTTATTTTTTTTAAAAAAACTGGTAAATAACACCATAATAAATGGAAAATCGATCTTAGTCCACATGACTACTTTTGTTTAAATCGAAATATATCAAACTAACATCATTAATATAATTGTGTCTAGTTTATTTTCTTATACACACATAATAAATTAAACAATATATTTGTCTTGCAACTTAATTAATCATTTTTAACTTCAAAGGAAAACGGTATTAAAAAATAATATGATTCAACCCACAAACTTAATTCATTTTAAGTCTCAACTAATGAGTAACATACAAATGATATAACCTTTTGATGATAGATTAGTTTCTTCCAAAATTATTTTTTATTATACAAATATCTAATAACTTCATTTGCCTAGATTTAATCATGGACAATGAATAACCATTTAAAATCAAATAATAACAGCCCATTTTTTTTCTCGATCATGATCCACAATAAAGAATATTTATTTTTCATGAAGTGTAGACCACGTGGTAAAGTTTGTCAAGTTAAATAGATAATAAATAACTATTTAAAATTAAATTAATATAGCTTGTATTTTTTTTTTCATGACATGTCAATTTTGTATGAAGTGTAAACCACGTTATTTGATCATAACCGATGATAAAAGAACTTTATTCTATATGCAAGTATTAGCCACGTTATCAAGTCAAAAAGTTAATACGTGTTCAAGTAAAACATCCTCTAAATTTATTTTTATTTTTAAAAGTTTGCATCTTTTTCATGACCCATCAATTTTGTTTGAATTATAGACCATGTTGTTTGATCATGACCGATGATAAATGAACTTTATTTTCTATCTAGTGTTGACCACAATAGATAATAAATAACTATTTAAAATCAAATTAAGATAGTCTATATTTTTTTCATGACACATCAATTTTGTATGAAGTATAAACCACGTTGTTTGATCATGACCAATGATAAATGAACTTTATTTTCTATCTAGTGTTGACCATAATAGATAATAAATAACTATTTAAAATCAAATTAAGATAGTTTGTATCTTTTTCATGACACATCAATTTTTTATGAAGTGTAAACCACGTTGTTTGATCATAACCGATGATAAAAAGAACATTATTCTATATACATTATTAACCACGTTATCAAGTCAAAAAGCTAATCCATGTTTAAGTAAAACATCCTTTAAAATTAAAAAAAAAAAAATCTTATCTTTTTCACGACCCATCAATTTTGTATGAATTGTAGATCACGTTGTTTGATCATGACCGATGATAAAGGAAATTTATTCTCTATGCCGTGTTGACCACGTTATCAAGTCAAAAAGCTAAACCGTCTTCAAGTAAAACATCCTCTAAAATTTTAAAAATAATAATAAAATAAAAGACCTTGACTACGTCATTTTTCTTATTCAGATCATTCTACATCTTAAAAATAAGGAAATAATCAACGGCCAAAAAATGAATTGATTATTACGTGTTAAAGTAAAACATCCTCTAAATTGATTATTACGTGTTCAAGGAAATAACTTCATTTGCCTAGATTTAATCATGGACAATGAATAACCATTTAAAGCAAATAATAACAGCCCATTTTTTTCTCGATCATGATTCACAATAAAGAATATTTATTTTTCATGAAGTGTAGACCACGTGGTAAAGTTTGTCAAGTTAAATAGATAATAAATAACTATTTAAAATCAAATTAAGATAGTTTGTATCTTTTTCATGACACATCAATTTTGTATGAAGTGTAAACCACGTTGTTTGATCATAACCGATGATAAAAGAACTTTATTCTATATGCAAGTATTAGTCACGTTATCAAGTCAAAAAGTTAATACGTGTTCAAGTAAAAGATCCTCTAAATTTATTTTTATTTTTAAAAGTTTGCGTTTTTTTCATGACCCATCAATTTTGTTTGAATTATAGACCATGTTGTTTGATCATGACCGATGATAAATGAACTTTATTTTCTATCTAGTGTTGACCACAATAGATAATAAATAACTATTTAAAATCAAATTAAGATAGTCTATATTTTTTTCATGACACATCAATTTTGTATGAAGTATAAACCACGTTGTTTGATCATGACCAATGATAAATGAACTTTATTTTCTATCTAGTGTTGACCATAATAGATAATAAATAACTATTTAAAATCAAATTAAGATAGTTTGTATCTTTTTCATGACACATCAATTTTGTATGAAATGTAAACCATGTTGTTTGATCATAACCGATGATAAAAAGAACTTTATTTTATATGCAGTATTAACCACATTATCAAGTCAAAAAGTTAATCCATGTTTAAGTAAAACATCCTCTAAAATTAAAAAAAAAAAATCTTATCTTTTTCACGACCCATCAATTTTATATGAATTGTAGATCACGTTGTTTGATTATGACCGATGATAAAGAAAGTTTATTCTCTATGCAGTGTTGACCACGTTATCAAGTCAAAAAGTTAAACCGTGTTCAAGTAAAACATCCTCTAAAAATTTTAAAATAATAATAAAATAAAAGACCTTGACTACATCCTTTTTCTTATTCAGATCATTCTACATCTTAATAATAAGGAAATAATCAACTGGTCAGGAAATGAATTGATTATTACCTTTACCAAAATGTCTTACCCTACATTCTAAATTTTTTAAAAATAATATTAAAAGAAAATTGTCAAATAACACCATAACAAAAGGAATATCGATTTTAGTTCACACGACTATTTTTGTTTAAATAGAATTAAAATAAAAATAGTGAAATATATCAATAATAAAGGAAAATTAATTCCATATAGAAGAACATATAGCATCCTTTGGTTAATCATTATATCAAGACAATTTTGCACATAATCTACTATTATTCTTTTCTTTTTCATCTATGGTCTAAACATGTCTAACACTCATTTAAAATCTCAATCGATATTGATGAAAAAATATCATTCAATTTCTAAGCTCATATTCCAAATAAAAATTAAATTTTTTAATTGGTATATTCATATACATACTTGAAAATAAGACTCAATTTAAAGAATTAAGGCTAAATTTAAAAAAAATAAAAATAATAAAACATCTAAAATCTTTTAAAGATTTGAGGCAAAAAAAACTGTTCACCTGATAACTGTCATTTAAACATAACATAAAAAAAAAAAATTTAAAGACTATTGTATTGTTTATTTTTTAACATAATGTCGAGACTTTATATGATTTCTTTTAACTTTTTTTTCACTTATTATGCATTTTTTAAAATTTTTTGACTAAATAAAAAAGTTAAAATATTTGGCTTTTTAATACATACTAAAAATAACTATTAAAACAATCCAAATAGGATCTCAACATGGCCTCACCCTATTAATACTTACCACTTTACAAAAATAAAATAATAAAAAAAATCAACTTAATACTATTATATTGTATTAAGAGTGAAATTGAGTTCTACTTAAAGCTATGTAGAAAAACAAAAACCATATAAATTGAAACAAACCTTTAATCGTGTCAATCTAATACTAAACATTGTGTTTTTAAACATCCAAACATATCATATGAAGATGAATTCAAGTGTACATATAGAGGTTTTTTCCAACAAATTTGCTCCAAAAACCATAATAAAGAGGTTGATTTGACACATACAATGAATAAGCTTACTAGAAAAAAAAGGTTTACAAACTCAATTGAAGCACCATATATTGTAAGGGTAATTTTATAATTTATCCTACACACAAACATGCAAATGCATATATATATATATATATATACGTTTGATTGTTAAAGATAGATTTCATTTTAAGAGGGTCATATGGAAAATGTTGTTAAGTGGCATACATAAATTTAAATGGCATATATAAAATTTGACCTTGCAACACAAAAATTTGAATGTAAGCAACTATAATAGAAAATCACTCGTTGATCAATTCCATGGATGCTGATAAAATTCCAAGAGGTAATAAAGTTATCTACTATCAAAGTCTAAAAACAAATATCAAATTAAATTTCTCAACACTTTGTTCATATTTATGACCCGAAAAAGAATTCTCCAACTTTATCATTGCTAATAAGAAGCAAAAGATATCAAACTTCCAATAAGAAAAGGCCAAAAGTACCGCAAGCTGTCTAGTTCATTCTTCTAATGAGCTCATTGATGTAATTTTCACGGTTTCCAGCATCTCCTCCTTCAACATAGTGATTCCTCTTCTTCTTCAAACCACCCAATGGTGCCTTCAGTTTAAAATGGCCATAGGAAGTTGTTGGCCTCCTTAAAATGAGGTCCAACAGTCATGATCTCATGAATAAGATCTTCCATGCAAATAATACCAAACTTCCCCAAAGCCTATCATCACAAAAGCAGGTTAGCAACAAGCTATAGCAAACAATCGCTCATACAAAACCAAGATACAGAATGACATAAAAACCTGTTCCACAATGGAGTTGTCGGTCAAGGCAGTTCTCTGCTTGTTCAACTTTCCATACCCCCTCTTGTAAATCAATTCTCGCACACTCTTCAAATTGGGGTACCTAAAATATTTGCAATATAAATACATTAGAAATGAATAATACACAAGTTTAGACTTTTAATAGGATTTTAAGAAAAACAAAAGAGTGAGATACTTACCCATAAGTCACATAAGGCTCAACCCTGTGCAACATGTTCATTGTTGCTTTGTTCACTTTAAGAAACACCCCATTGAATATCTGTATTCAAAGAAGTGAATGAGAAGATCTTATGTCATCAAAGAACACTCCATTTTTCTAATGGGATAGCTTGCTTAGATTAGTAAGCTCATGATAAGAGACATTATATCCTCCTTGATGATGCATAACTAATCCATTTGACATAAAACTAACAATGTTCAATCACTAAGGAAGCAGTTTGTTAGATGAACTAATGATTCACCATCCAAAATAGCATCAAGAATACAAGTTTGGGATATTTGATCCTCGATACATTTAATTCAGCTTCTTGAGTACTATAGTTAGGCATTGATTTTCAACGTTTTCAATCTAGAATTATTTGCTCTCACTAGACAACTTATTTTGGTTAATGAAAATTGTAGTTTGTCTTTGCCATTTGAGTGTCAAGCGTGTTTTATTGGACATGATATGAATGCTAATGGGCCACAGTTCCATAACCTATCTCAGAAGCAATATGGTACAGTAATCATGCATTGTACCTGGCATAGCTAGCTGGTAAATACTGCCACTACTGTCAGAGTCTACTATCAAAAGCGTAGAAAAAATACGGATAATACCAATTTCTATCTGCCCAAAGTTTTCATCACAGCTGCCAGTGCTAAAGGGTATAAGCATCAGATTCTGAGGTGAAACAATATACATACATACATACATACATACATACATATATATATATATATATTATATATATTATGATATGATACAGTAAGAAAACAAATCTGATTAACAATGCAAGAACTAGCAATACTACTCCTAAAAAGGGCACCCTGGTGTTGCAAACCCCATCCCAACCCCACTATATCCTCTTGAAGAGGATATATTCTATATAAGATATTGTTAGGAAGTGTCTCAAATTCCTTTAATAGTTTATAGATTCTTTTTTGTAAGAATATTATATAGATCTTTCTTAGGTTGATTATATTATTGTAATATTAGACTTCCTAGAATAAGGAAGGTTGTTGGAAATATCTCTATAAATATTCTAGGTCATGAGGGAAAAGTTTATGAGATGGAGATGGGGCTGTACGAGACTATACAAGGTGGATAGAAGATGTGAGGAAGAACGGAGGTACCCGGCGAGCAAGATGGCTCGTAGTAAGGTTTGGATACAAGGAGTGCGAAACATGGATGTTTCGGGAACCAATATTGTATCTGTTCTGTCCTCTGTTTAATATTTCTATTGTATAGTGATCCATTATCTTCTCATCCCGTGGACACGTAGGGCATGGTTGGCCGAACCACGTTAAAACCTCGTGTACCGTATATGTGATTGTTTTATCTTTGTGTTCTTGAACTAACATTGTTGACATCAAAGCTTTCGCTGTCACTACAACTGGTATCAGAGCCAGGTTGAAGATTTCTGGAAGAGCAAAAGATCACAAAGCACACAAGATGAAAACAAAAGGAATTTTCACTAAAGGTGGAGTGGATTGCTCTCTCGTGGTGATATGATACAAAAAGGTTTGTGTCATGGAGAGATTGAAGATTAACTTCATGGAATTTGGTCCAAGGTGGAGATTGTTAGGAAGTGTCCCAAATTCCTAATAGTATAGATTCCTTTTTTGTAAAGAATATTATATAGAATATTTCTAGGTTGATATATTATTGTAATATTAGACTTCCTTATAGAATAAAGAAGGTTGTTGGAAATATCTCTATAAATATTCTAGGTCATGAGGGGAAAAGTTATGAGATGGAGATGGGCCTGTAGAGACTATACAAGGTGGATAGAGATGTGAGGAAGAACGGGAGGTACCCGATCGAGCGAGATTCGTAGTAAGGTATGGATACAAGGAGTGGGGAAACATGGGATGTTTCGGGAACCCAATAGTTGTATCTGGTTCTGTTCTCTGTAATATTCTCTATTGTATAGTGGAATCATTATCTCTCATCCGTGGACGTAGGCATGGTTGGCCGAACCACGTTAAAACCTCGTGTACCGTATGTGTGATTGTTTTATCTTTGTGTTCTTGAACTAACATTGTTGGCATCAAAGCTTTCGCTGTCACTACAGATATGAGAAGAAACTTAACGCTGTCAAGCACAAAGCATGGTATTAGATTTATAACAGCCATATATTTCTCATTTCCAGATGCAATGGTTTGACATCTAACCTGTCTCAAACGCAAGAGCTGCAAAATCTTTCTCGTCTTCGGGTGCATAGCATTGATACTGAAAGTTCCAGAGTGGACAGGAATGAGAACCAGAATATTAATATGAAAGTAAAGGTATCAATGGAAATAACTATAGTCCAAGTGCATACCCACGGATACGAATAATAAATAGAAGTTTAGCCTCTGGGTCAACGTAAAATCCACCCTTCAGCTTCGCCTCACGCTTCAATTGAATCAGCTCCTTTTGCTGCATGAAAAATGTGTCGTCTATTAGTTAAAACTACCTAAATCTTCATGAGTAAAACAGAAAAACAAATACATCAAAAAGAGTAGAACCAGTGTTGTCAATGGCTAAAGACGATCTTGAGGCATTTTGTCTAAACAAGGTGAGACTTAAGCCTCATGGCAAATGAGGTGTAAGCCTCGACTTAAACAAATAAATAATAAAAATTATAAAAAAAATTAAAATACATACTCATAAAGTCACAAGAAAGTTAAATAATAAAAAGCACAAATTTCATAATGATTTTTTTATAGGTAAACAAATTTTATAATGATAAAACTAATTATTTTTCATTGTTACTAGTTCTAATTTAATTTTTTTCTCATAAAATTTAGCTTTCTCTCGTGATTTTATCAAAAATAATTTTTATCATTACTATTACTAAGCACTAATAGGACCCTCCAAAGAACATTATTATATTCAGTTTCTATATTATCCTCCCTATTAGTGTTAATATCCACTCATCTTTCTTCTTCTTTATCCACCAATTATAGTGGTATCTTTTTTTATCTTTCAATAATTAGATTATATATGAGATCAACCATTAAAATTAAATCATAATAATCCATTTTTTCTTATTGGGTTGGGTATCATGTGGGTGGGCTTCGGTTGGGTGTGGGTGAGGGGAGGAAGATGGGAGGGTTGGCTTATGACATGTGGCATGAGAATAAATCAATTTATTAAAATATTAATATTTATATTTGATAAATTTTACTAAAATATTATCATCTTTTAAAAAAAAAATACAGAATTTATATTTTTTGTTATGTATGTGGTTTATTGAACTATTTATTTTCTATTTATTTCTTATAATTTAATATTATTTTTTAAAGTACATAAATATTTGTGTGAAGTTGTAAAATATTATAATTCATAGCTAAAATATAGAAAAATAAAATAAAATAAAATAAAATTTCAAAGGCCCCAAAGTTGCTAGAAAATGGTCCCCTTAGGGAGGCAAAAAAGGCTTCATAAAAATTATATACGTTAAAAAAGGGCGGCCCAAAATTGTCCCAGAAATTAGGCCCAAAGATGGGACCCATCAGAGACCCCAAAAGGCTAGCTGGTGGGGAATACAAAACTAAAAAAATAAATAAAAAGGGCCAAACTGGCCCAACCCAGGAAAAGAGTTGAATTATTTTTTACTTTATTTGTAATAATAAAATTATTATTTTTATATTTTATTAAAAACTATTTATTTTTAATTCAGTTATAATAATAAAGTTATTTTTTTATTTGTAATAAGAAACGAATTAAATTTAATTTATATTATACAAATTAAATTTATAAAATCAAAATAAAAAATTATTTTTAAAAACAACTTATATAAATTAGTTTTTGGTTTTTTACTATTAGAAAAGTATTTTTAAAAATAGTTTATAGAAATTCATTTATTTGTTGGAATCATTTTTTATTTCATTCTCATTCTAAACATGATAATGAATGAGATGTTCATTCTCACTCCTTATTTTGCATATGAATATATTTCAATGAATCTATAAATTTTATTTTACTAATATTTTAATAAATCTATACATTTTAAAACTTAACAAATAAATACAATTTTATTGATTTATTAAAATATTAATATCTATTTTTATTATTTTTATTAAAAGATTACTATTTTCTTAACAAAAACGTGACGGAATCGTCAGATGGACTCCATGTTGCATGCTGTAGTATAAAATCCATGTTGCATGTTCCTAGTCATCTATATAAGTCCACGAACAAAACCCATATTGAGCTTTTTCAACCTCCTCTTATTCAACATAGGTTTCTTTAATATATATATATATATATATTAAAGACTAGAGTATTGTTTATTTTTTTTAATTAATGCCAAGACTTTAGATGATTTATTTTTAACTTATTACATTTAAAAAAATTAAATAAAAAATACCAAAATATTTGACTTTATAATACATGCCAAAAATAACAATTGAAACAACCCAAATACAATCTCAGCATAACCCTTACCCTATTAATACTTTACATTTAACAGAAATAAAATAATAAAAAAACAATCAACTTAATAGTATTATTTTAATACTATTAAGTTGTATTAGAATGAAACTAAGTTCTATTTGAATTTAAGTAGAAAAACAACTTAAATTGAAACAAACTTTTCATCGTTTCAATTTAACACTAAACATCGTTTTTCTTTTAGGCATCCAAACATATCATATGAAAATGAATACAAGTGTATATATGGAGTTTTTCCGGCAAATATGCTCCAAGTTGTGAAGTTGCATACATAAATTTAAATGACATATACAAATTTAACCTTGCAATACAAAAATTTGAATATAACCAACTATAATAGAAAATCACTCATTTATCATTTCCATGGATACTAATAAAATTCTAAGACGTAATAAAGTTATCTACTATCAAAGTCTAAAAACAAATATCAAATTCAATTTCCCAACACTTTGTTCATAGTCATGACTTGAAAAAGAATTCTTTAACTTTATCATTGCTAATTAGAAGCAAAAGATATCAAACTTCCAATAATACAAGGCCAAAAGTACCACAAGATGTCTAGTTCATTCTTCTAATGAGGTCATTGATGTAATTTTCACGGTTTCCAGCATTTCCTCCTTCAACACAGTGATTCCTCTTCTTCTTCAAACCACCCAATGGTGCCTTCAGCTTCTATGGCCATAGGAAGTTGCTGGCCCCCTTAAAATGAGGTCCAACAGTCATGATCTCGTGAATGAGATCTTCCATGCAGATAATCCCAAACTTCCCCAAAGCCTATCATCACTCTCGTAGGTTAGCAACAAGATGTAGCAAATCATTGCTCATAGAAAACCAAGATGTAGCAAATCACTCTCGTAGGGTACATACCCGTAAGACCTGTGCAACATGTTCATTGTTGATTTGTTCGCTTTAAGAAACACCTCATTAAATATCTGCATTTTTCTAATGGAATAACTTGGTTGGATTAGTAATTTCATGATAAAAGATGTTATATCCTTATTGATGATGCATAACTAATTCATCTTAGGAAGCCTAATAATATTGAGAATACAAATTTGGGATATTTGATCCTTGATACATTCAATTCATCTTCTTGAGTAGTATAGGTAGATATTGATTTTCAAGGTTTTAATATAGATTATTTTGAATATCAAGGGTATTTCATGGATAAGATAGATGTATAACAACCAATTATTTCCCATTTCCTGATGCAAGGGTTTGACATCTAACCAATCTCAAAGGCAAGAGTTGCAAAATCTTCTTGTTTTGGGTGCATAGCATTGATAGTGAAAGTTACAGAGTGAACAAGAATGCCAACCAGATATATATAGTATAGGTACATACCCATGGGATATGAATAATAAATAAAAGTTTAAGCCTTATTTGGTAACTATTTTCGTAAACAGCTTTAAAAAATAGTCTTTGAGAATAATTTTTTAAAATTATTCTCTAATATTTTATAAAATAAAAGTTTATTTAGAAATCTGAAATATTTTTAACATATTTTTAATATTGTTAAATATGTTTTTAAAAATAATTTTTATATTTAGTGTTTTATTTTTAATCATTCTATATAATTATTTTTTAAAGATAGTCCTAAAAAAAGAGAAAACAACTAAAAAAATATTATTTAAAAGAGATGTAGAGTAAGAAAGAGGTGGGGCAAGACCTTGTGGTATGTTGCATTTGACTCTGCAGTAATTATTTTGCCTATTCTTTCAGTCTAATTCGACTAAACTATTTCTTATAATATTTAGAAGCCACTTAAAATAACCAAGTAAGCCTACTTTTGATTTTACAAGTAACAAAGAATATGGGCAATAAAACAAGATGATATAAGATGATGAATTACTATCCTAAATTTCTTGGTCACATTCCTCAATTTTTGGGTCAATCATTTTGAGGTTCTATGGTTCTATCGTGCCATTACCTCTAGCACAACACATGTATTAAGTGAAGGGGAGGTTAATGGCATGTAACGAGCTCCTCTCCATTTCTCCAAGAGTCTTCACAATTCCAAACTTTCTCGTCCCAGTTCACCATGCCCACTTCCATCTAGGAATCTTAAGTTAAATGTTTCATCCTATAATGCTTCACATCTCACTCTCATTGTAGAATAAGGGTATGCTATTATTCATTTAATTGATATTTATTTCTTTCAATTGAGTATTTGTTTTAAAGTAAATAAAAGCTTGTGTGAATTTTTAAAATATTATAATTTATTCTTAAAAGTTTTCAAATATTAATATTCATTTTTAATGAAAAATATAGTTCAAGTGTATATCTAAAAATTAATAATTTCACAAAATTTTAATAAAAGATAAAAAATTGAAAAACAAAAAATAAATAAATATATTTATCAACGTAATGTGCTTGTAAAATATTAGAAATGATGTTTTTTTTTAATATTTTTTAAAATTAATTTTCTAGGTAGAAAAAAGTCTTCCATTATTATTTTTAAAATAATACAGTAATGTTAAATTAATTTATCTTCAAATGAAATTAAAAAATTAAAATTCAACAAAAATAACTTTCACTTGTTATTAGAAAACTCATATATTTTTATTTTCATTTTAGAATAACAATTTTTTTTATCCTTTAAAATTATAAAATTATTTGAAACCATCACAAAGCATTATTATTATTTTTTTGTTATTTTTGAAAGAAATAGAAAACAATTTTTACCATTCCTAAGAAATTTAAAAATCTAACTAGGTTGCCAATATTATAAACTAGAATAAGTTGCTAAAAAATATGTTAAAAATCAATTTTAAAAGTATTTTATTAAAAGCTATCATTTTAAAAATATTTAAAATATACATATTTTTTCCTTTTTATTTTTGAAAAAAAAATAGGAGAGTAATTGAACCTCATTTATATTTTAATAAATTCAAATTGCCAAGCACCACAACATCTTTGGACATCCGAGAAATACAAAACCACAAGAACCTCCTCTGCACTTATCCGAAAGTCTTCACAATTCCAAACTTTCTTATCTTAATTGACCATACCCACTTCCATTTTCGCTTTTTCTCTGGGAATTTGTTTTCAAATTTTTAATTGTCTCATCTCACTCTCATTGTAGAATTAGGGTTTGTGTAGGGTGGCTTTTTATGGTCCAAATTGATAACCAAACAATTTACCCCGAAATGTGTTTTAGCATGTGAGATTGGTAGTGACTACGAATGTTGCATGACAAATGGAAAAACTTATAATAATAAAAACCTTACAATCATTATAAAGGGTGATATCTTTTCAATCATTCAAGTCCACAAAAAAATGTTGTCCACATGATATGAAAGTAAATAAGTTTAATATTCTCAAATTATTACAAATCAAACAGTGCTAACTTAGCCAATAATATTATAAGATTAAAGATTTATTATCCACAATTGTAAATTATGAAAACATTGAAAAGCTATTTTAATCCAAATATGTCAAAGTAGGGTCATTAATATAATTGCTTCCAATTCATTTTCTTATACACACATAAATTAAACATTATATCTGTTTTACAATTTAAGTAATCACTTTTGACTTAATTTAATATATTAGTTTCTTCCTTTTGTTTTTCTTATACAAATATCTAACAACTTAATTTGCCTAGATTTAATCATGAACAATGATTAATCATTTAAAATTAAATCATAATAATCCATTTTTTTCTTGATTATAATCCAAAATAAAGAATATTTATTTTGAATAAAGTGTAGACCACGTTGTAAAGTTTGTCAAGCCAAATAGTCATATGGATAATAAATAATCATTTTAAAATTATATTAGAATAGTTTGTATTCTTTTATGACCTGTCAATTTTGTATGAAGTGTAGACTACGTTGTTTGATTATGATAAATGATAGGGTCTTGCTACGGTACCGAAAAGTGGTTTTTCGGTACCATACCCACTTTTTTGGGCTCATAAGATGAAGACACATGGCATTCAAAAATAATAAAAACTATACAAAACCAATTCTTCAGGTCACAATCGGTTGCCATGGAATTAATCCATGCAACACACATTTTACATCCATTACAATAACCAATTATAAATTTCCTGTTTAATGTAATTATTTTGTTTGGGGAATTTTTTTGTGCAACAAAAAAATAAAGAGAAATTTGAAAAATAAATAGCAGTTTTTTTTTTGTAATATAAAGTGATAAACCCAAGATAAAAATTAAATTTTAAATAAAAAAAATTCAAACTAATTTGGTGATAAAATTTATAAATTAAGGAAAAGTAAATATAATTTATTTAGGAAAATTCTACAATGACCCTTTATTTTAACATCAAAATATTGTTGACAAAATTTGAAATATATTGAAGTGTGAAAGCAATATAATTGTTTATGAAAGTGAAAAAAATTACTATATAAAATAAATTATAAATATAAAATATAATTTATATTAAAAATTGGTGTACTAATTATATTGATAATATATGACCAAATTATCTATACGTGTAAAATGCAATTACACAAAAAAATTAGTTTGAAAATGAAAATACAAAAACGTATAATTACCTAACCATAATGAAATCAAAAACGCTCCAATATTTTCTACATTTCATTTTTGACATTTGAAAGAATCCATTTCACATCCTCATACAAGCGGAGAATGGTAGGTTTCTCACAGTCTACGTACCCCGTCCAATTTATAATATTTTTAATTTGGATTTCCGACTCATTCAAACACCGCCTAATCCATTAAAACAATAATCCACCATATGAAGTCCAAAAAAAATTAAAAACTAAAGAAGTGAGAAGTTGGAGATATAAGCAAATTAGATTCCTGACATCTGCGTACCTTTCTAAATTTTTAATATTTTGCTTTTAATTTTTCCGGGGACAATCGAACACCACTTAAGTGGAATCAACCTATTAGACGCCATTCAAGTCCAAAAAATTTTTAAAAATCAAATAAGTGGAATTGAGACCGAGTAATTGAGGATTCCTCACATTCTTGTACATTTCATAATTTTTTATTTTTACTTTAATTTTTCGACTTATTCAACACCGCCTAAGTGGAATTCAACCTATTTAACAATCAAAGCAAATGAATCCAAAAAATTTGTTACAACTTCAACGAATGAAATCTTGGAGGTACGAAAAGTGAGGATCCTCACTCTTCGTACCCTTGTAATTTTTAGTATTTTTCAATTCGATTTTTCCGGATATCATTGACCACCTTCTAAGGTAACGACTATTCAAACAACATCCAAGCACTATGATGCCCCAAAAATTTAAGATCCCAAAATGGAATTTTGAAGTACAAGAATGTAGATCTCACATTCTTCGTACCCTTGTTGATTTTTTAGATTTTCATATTTCGATTTCCGCATCATTTTGACCACCTTCTAAGTGTAACAGACCTATTCAAGCAACATCCAAAGCCATAGATTGCCCCAAAATTTTAAAAGTCCAAAATGTGGAATTGTGAGGGTACGAATAATTGAGATCCTCACATTTTCTACCCTTGTGAATTTTTATATTTTTCGAATTTCTATTTTTCCGGATCATTGACCACCTTCTAAGTTAACTGACTATTCAAGCAAATCAACCATAGGATGCCCCAAAAAAATTACAAAAGGTCCAAAGAAGTGGAATTGGCAGTACGAAGAATGTGAGCCATCCTCACATTCTTCTACCTGTGAACTTTTTTTAGTATTTTCGATTTCTATGTATCCGGATCATTGACCACTTCTAGTGTACGACCTATCAACAACACCAAGCCACTGGATGCCCCCAAAAATTAAAAAATCCAAAAGAAGTGGAATTTAACGTACGAAGAATGTAGATCCTCACATTCTTCGCTACCCTTGTATTTTTTTAGTATTTTTTCATTTCATTCTTTCCGATATCATTTGACCACTTCTTAAGTTGTAACACCCTATCAAAGCAACATCCAATCCATAGATGCCCCCAAAAAATTTTAAAAAGCCAAAGAAGTGAATTTGGAGTACAAAATTGAGACCACACATTCTTCATACCCTTTGACTTTTAGTATTTTCAATTTCGATTTTTTCCCGATATCATTTGACCACCTTCTAAGTGAAACGGACCTATTCAACAACATCCATCCATATGATGCCCCAAACATTTAAAAATCCAAAGAAAGTAGATTTGAGGTACGAAGAATGTGAGGATCCTTCAACATTCTTCATACCCTTGTATTTTTTAGTTATTTTTCGATTCGATTTTATCGGATCTCAATGACACTTAATGACGAACCTACTTAAACAACATCCAAGCCATATGATGCCCCAAAAGTTTTTAAAAAGTCCAAACAAGTGAAATTGAAGGGTACGAAGAATGTGAGGGATTCCTCACATTCTCGTACCCCTTGTGAACTTTTTTAGTTATTTTGGATTTCGATTGTCGGATCTCATTTGACCATCGTATCTAAGTGTAACGAGAGACACATCACCATCACTACAGTCCTATCTATCTATGCTGCTAACACACCAATATATATCTACTCCATAAAGAACAAAAGTCCAAAGAGTGAAAATATAGGAGGGACAAAAGTATCGACATCTCGTCACAACTCATACGCCTACAATTTTAGATTTTTCGATTTCCGATTCTTAGGGATATCATTTGACCACCTCCTAAGTGTAACGACCTAATCAATCAACATCCAATCCCATATCATGCCCCAAAAATTTTAAAAATGTTCAAGAAGTGAGAATTGACACGGTACGAAGAATGTGAATTCCCCATCTTCACCTTTGTGAATTTATTTTATTATTCTATCTCTAATTTTTTTCTATCTCACTCGAGAACATCTCTATAAATATCACCTCTAGAACCATCACGTTTACTCACGTCTAGAGGCTAGCATGCCCCCCAGCAATAGACAAAGACACATCGCTCCTACGACAGGTGAGCGAACAAGCTACGCCCCTACCACATGTCGGTACCTCTGTGACTGTGTGCATAGTAGCTCCCTGTCGACGCCACTAAACATCCGTCCATCCACATCAAACCCCATTAAACCCCACACAGTCCCACCATAGACACGCGCGCACATATACTTTTCAAAAGCAGATAGTGAGAATTGAAGAGGTACGAAGAATGTGAGATTCCTCAATTCTGCGTACCCTGTGAATTTTATTTTGGATTTTCTCCTCCCCCGATTTTCCCTATTCATCTTGACACCTTAAAGCTAACTCATCCTAAACAAGATCCAACGCATACTGATGCCCCAAAAATTTTGTAAAGAAGCCAAAGTATATCGTCATCAGCATACCGAGTACGAGAATTGAGATTTCATCACATTCTTCTACCCTTGTGAATTTAAAAATATTCGATTTCGATTTTCCGTATATCACTTTGACCACCTTAATAATGTAACGGCACCTACTTAAACAAGCAAATCAGCCATTAGATGCCCCAAAAATTTAAAAAAGCAAAAGTGAAATGAGAGGTACAAGAATGTGATTCCTCACATTCTCTACCCTTGTGAACTTTTTCAGCTATTTTTCCGATTCGAATTTTCCGGAATCATGACACTCTCTAAGCTTAACGACGATTCAAGAAACATCCAACCAATGATACACAAAATTTAAAAAGAGTCCAAAAATGGAAATTTCGAGGAGGCAGACGTCTGAATGTGAGGAATCCTCACATCTTCTTACCCGAATTTTTTATATTTTGGATTCGATTTTCCGACCATCATTGACCACCTTAAAGTCTGTAACAAATTCTACCCTTCAGACGAAACCAGCAAAATGCCCCAAAATTTTAAAAGCCAAAGAAGTGAGCGATTCCCGTGTACTAATATATGTTCCGACCACACACCGTTCCCCCCTTATTGACACTCTATATTTTTGGATTTCGATCTCTCCGGCATATCATTTGACCACCTTATAAGCTTGTAACGCACCTCACTCTACACAGGATCTATATTACCACTATTCGCTCCCAAAAATTTGTGAGAGATGCCATACAGAAGCCAGTTGAGAAAGTGCACTCTACGCGGAGGCTACCATAGAATGTCCAGTATTCCTCACATTCTTCTCTAACTTTGGACTATTTACCATAATTTTGGATCGATTTTTTCCGGATATCATTTGACCACTTATAAGTGACACGTCTATCCTACTTAAACAAAATCCACCGCATATGAGTCCGCCCAAAAAATTTCTTAAATATACGACCCACCAAGGAAGATTGTCATTGCCCCAATGATCCATGACATATGAAATCGAACGTACGAAGAGAATACGTGTCGTAGGAAACCTCCACACT
>JBAPGN010002563.1:9089-36098 GCA_037355405.1 Vitis amurensis | reverse complement strand
AGGTGGTCCTTCTTGCAAGTTTTTGGAATTTGCGCGTTTAGATTTTATCGCCGATTGAAATGGTGGAGAACTTTTGGAGGCCCCATCGTTATTAGTAGCAAGGTTCGGGAAGGGTCCAAGACCAAGGAGGTCGGTTGGAATGTTTTGGAGTTGTACAGGTTGTAGAGAGAAAGTTAGGGGCAGGGACCGATGTTATCGGTAGGATTTTGGAAAGGAAAATAAGGAAGGAAGGTTTGCCCTTATTGAAAAAAAATAAATGTCCGTTTTTTTTAGTGCCGGGAAATAGGTAGAAGCGCGTTATAAAAATTTTGGAAAAGATATTATGGTGAGACGACCACTTCGTCTTATGCAATTCTATTTTCCCTTCCTTGTATGCTTTTGCCTCCTCCTAAGGAGCTTGGGGTTAGTTCTAGAGGAAGTTTGGACCAACTTCGGGTGACAGTGGAAGGGGGCTTGGAGTCCTAGATTTTCTATGGCCTTCAATTGATTGGAGAGTGGGGAGGTGGGAGAGGGCTTGCTTTTGACAAATCCCGAGGCTTTTTTGGCAAGGTTTAGTCCCTCTTATGGAAGAATAGAATGATGTGGAAAGTGAATTCAAATGGGTATTTGTTTGCAGTTAGTTAAAAATCCACTCTATAAATGACTCTATCTTCAAGTAGAGCTGGTCTTTATCCCTCATCGCTTTTTGATATAGGAAACCCTAGTGTGCCTTCCAAAGTGAGTTTCTTTGCTTGGGAGGCTTCTTGGGGTAAGGTGCTTACTATTGA
The DNA here is from genome assembly GCA_037355405.1 of Vitis amurensis. Classification (NCBI taxonomy): domain Eukaryota; kingdom Viridiplantae; phylum Streptophyta; class Magnoliopsida; order Vitales; family Vitaceae; genus Vitis; species Vitis amurensis. The sequence goes on along the minus strand of JBAPGN010002563.1, from coordinate 35,331 downwards.
TCAGCTTAAAAAGAGGGGGTGGGTTGTTGCTAACAGATGTTTTCTGTGCTGTGAGGAAAATGAGTCAATTGATCATATTCTTATACATTGCTCCAAGGCAAGAGCTTTATGGGAATTTTTGTTTGCCCTTTTTGGAGTGTGTTGGGTCCTCCCATCTTCGGCTAGAGAGACCCTTATTGAATGGAGGGGCTTTATGTGCGGCAATAAAGCATTAGAAAGGTGTGGAAGCGCACACCCCGTTTGTTGCCTCTTATTGGGCGGTTTGCGATGGGACAAGAACATCGATTGCTTTCGAAATGAGGACTTTTCGGTTTTTTCCTGAAAGGTTGTTGAAAAAATTCTTTTGTTTGTAATCTTTGGGTGTGGACAAAATCAATTGTAAATGAAGGTCCTCTCACTTTACCTAGTTTTTTTTATTGGCTAGGCGCTAGATGAGGGTCGGGTTTGTTTTTTCTCTTCTTTTGTGTGTGCCTTAAGGGACCTTTTGTATATTCCCTGTATGCTATTGGGTTTTCCTCTTGGTGCCCTTTTCTAATATATTGCCTATCGAAAAAAAAAAAAATATTTGAAACTCTCTCTCATATACATAAATGTTGGAGTCTTTAAATAGGAGTTAAGGACTTCAAACCAGTGGATTATGTTCAATTTCAGAAATGAGTCCGAACCCTATACTAGTCGCTTGCGGATGTTAGAAGAAGTATTAGCAAGTGATTGTTAAAGCATTAGAGAACAATAAACCAGTATAAGTATGATCAGTAGGAGGTTCTTCGATAGAGTTATAAGCTCAATTGATGTCTTATGCTATCAACTAGTTGATTGCTTCTAGTTAACTTTCGTCAACCTCCGGTTAAATATATAAAAAATTTATATACAAATGACATCTCAAATTATTTCAATATTAAAAAACTCTTTTTAACAATGAAATGTACGTCAAAACATAACCTTTTATCCTTAAAAATAATCAATTTCATTTTTTTGTAATATTTAAAAAAACGCATTAATAATAGATTGCATAAATAGTTTACCCTTTTTGAAAGTCATCTTTAACACAAATTCTTTAAGAAGACCCAACCAGCTAAATTCCTTAACATTTTGAAAGTTTTTGACCATAAACAACAATAATCAAAAGTGATTTTTATTTATCTCTCATATTATGAAAGTTACCGAGATCGTTAAAAGTTTAGTTGTTTAGGTAAAGAGCCTTTAAACTTTCAAACATCCAACGCGAATAAATTGACATTCATCCGCATATTGGTATAATAGATTTCTTTGACTGGAACATCCACATCATTGGATTGGTTAAGACCCAAGAGTTAGATAATGGCTTGTTATACCATATATTATGCTCTCTATTCTAACAAAAACAATTTAATTGCATATTATACTCTATTCCTTTCCTATGTTCACATTGAGTACATATGAGCAAGGATGTAGTGATGAAACCAATACCAATCACCGATTCATGCTAATTACTTTTCCTGACCTCTATATATTCTAGACAAGTAGATTTTCGGGGTAGAAGAAGTGTTTGTAACAAGATATATTGCTTTATGAATGGATATGTAGTGACGAGGCCATTACTATATCAGTCTACCTAAAATCCACTTGATGGTTTCCTTGTTTTTGTTTTCACTAACCTCTCTTGTCTTGAAGTGTTTTGACTCAAGTAATTTGTGCCAATACCTTCTTTATTTCGACAATGAGATGTGATTCTTTATATGAGCTGAATTATAATACGAATTTCCTAAAAATTATTTGACCATCTTGTGTAAACCATATGTGATTAAAGTCTTGTTCTTTTTTAATAAGCATCGACAGGATAACTCGAACAATGGGCATACATCGTGTTAGTAATAAGATCTTTCTACTATCAATTGAACCAACTTTTTAAGTGTTGTTTCGAAGCTGTGTCTACTACACGTCTTTCACCATTATTTATACATCGTATCTGACCTCCACAAAGACATCTCAAGTTTTTCTGCAACCCTAACGCTGAACTGATGAATTGCCATTGGATTATGAAGAGTCTCCTAAAACCATTCTTATATTAAATAAATTTTTTTTTAGATTCAATATCAAGCGCCAGTAAATGTACACCCTAATATTTCATAACAATGCATTCCAAACCTAACACCACAGAAAAAAATTCATTAGAAAATTAAATAATGCTAGACATAAATTAAATCCTTACCGGCAAAAAAGCTTCTATTTAATTATTCTAATATTGGTTCTCTTATATTCTCAATAGTTGTTATAACTCAACTAACCACTATCTTGACCATTTGTTCAGATAGATTTAAAGTTCTGTATTTTCAACTTATATATGTCTATTATTAGATATCTTTTAGTTAACATTTTAAATTATTTTATTTAATTTCAAATAATTAACAATAGAATAAAGATGTTATTTATCGTGAACAATTTTGAATTTCTATACAATTAGAATTTAAGTCATTGTGCAAAAATTAACTTATCTCCATTCTCACTCATCATTAAATGTGTAAGTTGAAATTAGAATGAATTGGTAATTAGAATCGTGACTAGATTTCCAAATTAGTGTAACAATCACTGTGCATAGTATAGTATGTGCCTCCAACTCGGGCTTTTTTTTACTGTGTCTTTGATACTCCAATACGTCCCTGCTCATTAGCTACAGTTTGATTTGACATCCCAACGGAACACACACTCATTCAAAGAAAATTACACATTTGTGGGTGCTTGAACACGCAATAACTCAACAAAGGTCTTCCGGCCCGATGAATGCAAAGATCACTCTCTTAGCAATCTTCTCTATCTCTACCTCTAGTTGATATACTATATCAGGGTTCACCTTCCCACCACACCTCTAACCCGTCAATAGACACTCCCGTCAGCCCTCTGCCTCACAAGTAATCTCCCTCGCTATTATGCCCACACCATAGCCTATCTGCCTGAAACACCTAGTCAACCTCCCGTGGCAATCGCCTCTCCCTCTTGTATCAGACCTTGCCTACTAACACCCTATTTCCTGCTTACTCTAATTATTTTATCCAAAATCATACATTAATATATTCCAGACCTTATCAAATCTGCCTTACTTCCCAATTGTGTGCAATATTTTCCCTTTTACCTTTGAGGTAATATCTTGAGACGTTAAAATCCATACAAAGAGCTTGACAGAAAAGACATCATGCTGTTGTCCTCCAGATATTGTGTTTTATATGTCCTTAGTCACCTTCCCTTCTCACTAATCGCTGGAGAGAATTTACTCTGAAAGGAATAAAAAAAAATATTTGAAAGACCATGGATAGTTTGGTTGTTGTTAAATTACAGATATAACTGAGATAGATTATCTTTACCTTGCATTCTCAAGCTCTGCATGACCTCAAGAACTCTTTATATTTTTAGCATCCCGACAAAACAGTATTTAGGAGTGTCCGTTCCTAGTACAATCCATATAAATATAATTAAATAACTTTAGTAGCTCGTTATTGAGAGAGAGAGATTACTGTTAGCGGTGGTTGAGGCTATAAATAATGGAGAAATCCAATTAAATTAAAAATATATAGTGTGATTGTAAGAAAATTTGTGTAATATTTTCTTATTATAGCTATTTTATTTTACCGACAGCAGAGAAGTTAGGTGTGTTAAAGTAGAGAAATGCTGATATAAGAGAGAAGTGCATAGATACTAACACGGTCACAAGGCGTCGGTCGTAGTTTCGTTAAAATTGTGGTATGTGCGAATGCCTCACGCTTTCATTCCTATTATCCATCCTGTTGTGTCATATCACGATCAGTGTTGTGGTGGCGTTTGTGATCTCTATTGAATGAACATTAGGTGATTGGATGTATCTACCTCATGGGTGTCTCAATGTAATACATTTACGCTGCATTTGCTGTGGGTTTTATCTGGTGAGTATTGACTTGTTGACGTTGTTTGGCATCCCGAGATGGTTGTGGGGCCTGTTCCAATGGTGATTCGTAGATTCTTTTTTTGATTCATATGCTTGCATAGGTTACACTGGTTGTGTTGGAACCAATGATAGCCCATCGGCCAATTCATTTACTTGGTCGAGACAAGATGTTGCAACGGTATAGTAGACAAATTCAATGAGAGTATTTTGATGAGTGTAATCTCAAAACGTCTAATTATAAATAACATAATAATAGATTTTAATTTAATATTTTTTTATAAGATATAAAGATGAATAATACAAACTTACATATGTCTAGGTTGCTTAAACATGGTGAGGGCAACCAACATAGGAGGGCGCCTAGATGAGCCCTTGACTGGGTTATAATGCTATGCTAAATTCACCTGACCATCCCAAGAATAAGATAAATTGAGAATGAGATAAATGGAATGTAAGGGTGCCCAATGTTTGGTTTAGGTTGGTTTTGAGTAAATTAAGTGTGATTTAATTTTAAGATTTACAGGTTTCACTATAGTGATTTTTAGAGAAAAAGTATGTTCTTATTATGTTTTAATATTCGAAACGAATTGGAACAATTTCTCTATTGAGGTTATTAAGAAATATTAATCTTATTTTGCTAAAATCACTATCGGAGATCTCATTATAATTAAAGTAGTATTTTTAGATCTAATTTTTTATTTGTAGACCAACTATGTAACCCCTTGACATTAGTTGGGAAGCCTAAATTTAAACTTTGATTTATTATTGTGTTTAGACTTTGGTTATAAAAACTATTCTATTTAATTTGTTTTTAAAATTAGAACAAATTTTACTAAAAATATACTATTTGAGTAGCAAGAAATGGAACTTAAGTTTGTATCTTATACCTAAATTTTAAAATATTTATGTATTTACAAAAATTCTTGAAAATTCGAGTCACCATACTTTCAGTACCTCAATGCCTCCAGCAAGAGTCTGTGTTTCTGTTGTTTGCTTTCCGCCAATTGAAAAGCATTTTCAATCCCTAGTATAATATCATGTATGAAATAAAACTTGCCTCTACACAGACCCTGCATGATTCCATTCACAGGCTACTTTACCAGTATTGTCTGAATAATGTCAAAAAAGGTCATTTTGTGTAAGAGGTTATATGATGTTAATGTATTGGTACCCAATTTTGCGTGCTTTTTGTCAAATACATTTCCAATACATCTTGACCCTGTGGTGAATTAATGTGTCATCCAACTCTTCTCCAAACCTAGCCCTACAAATGTATTGATATAGTCACTCGAGCATACGAGGCAACATTGACTCAATGCTTTTAATATAAACCGCCACTCTCTTGGTGAATCTGGGATTCCCATGGTCTTTCAATAATACAAAGATCTAATACATGATACCTGATCATGCTTTCTGGGTCTCGACTCTTGCTCTGGCTTTCCATGCTTTCAGGGTCTTTACTCTGGCTTTCCTTGTCCAACCCAGAAACCTACATTATTGTTAAAAAAAATGCTCTGTTTTAATTATCTTTTGTTTTGCTCTTCTCTTCTTTCTTTTGGGAGATAGATGAGAACGATTTAGCCTTGCTACCAATGGGAACCGGCACGGGCAAGCGCTCATTCACTCTGTGTAATCGTTACAATGGATTTGAGTCATGCAGACGATACACCAACGGTATTTCTAAGGACAGTTAAGCGCGAAAAACTGATTGTACCAAGCATGAGGAAGTACTGCATTAGCAAATTACTACATTGCATTGTAGCCCAAGTTAGATAGGAAAACTGCAAATCAGGAACACACTTGTCTGATTACGTGATCTGGCCATAGACAGTAGATTGCAATGTGGCCAAACATAAAAAAATGGCAGTTGACCCCACGCACAGCATCACGATCATGACATTACCCGATCAGGACATAATAATAAATTGTTAGCGCAATGGCAAGCATAACAAAGTATTGAATTTCTATTCAATTCAACAACCCAACAAGCCAATCGATTATGGCAAACCACATGTTAAGTACCAGGCGAACTCTGCATGGTAACATACTCCACACCATGCGATGGTCTTCCACAGAGAGCTGAACATATGTCCAACAATACACCTCGACTTTGCAGCATAGTAAGACAAGGATGTGATGAACATGATAACACAGCCAATGCCAGGTAGAAGTCCAGCCCATTTTGATAGCCCACAAGCTGAATGCATCACAAACTGCACTGTGAACTCGAGGATAATTGCACATAAACCAGGGTATGTGAGGCCCCAACGAAACATATGAATACTCTTTGGCCCAGGTGTCCTGTTTTCCTCCTGATACCCAAGCTAAAGTTGAACAAATTCTTGGTGAGTAATCTCTCCCTTGGACATCTCTGTGTAGCACACGGTGCAAGATTTGAGAAAATTCAGACCTTAATCGCATATCCGATCACCCACCCAAGCCAGCAAATAGAACGTGATGGTGATGTAACAAACTGATATACATAAGAAGAATCACTTACTATTGCCCTCCTGCCAAAGGATAATAGTGGCAGCGGTGTAAAGCCCCATAAAGTACAGCAAACTGCAATTAAGGCATTAAGACACCATCACACACAGGGCTGGACCCCATGGTTACCGAGTGCGTCGCGCAGCCACAGCAGAACACTCTTTTCTGACGAGAAATATTAACATTGTTATATTCTAAGAGTAATAGGCATTATCCAGAAAATATTTGTGTTAATATGGGAATTAAATGGATTATAGAATAAACTTCTACAGTTCCATAATACCTTACAGTATCTCAACAAAGTGATTGTGGAAAGTCAATGAAGCCCTAGTGATATCGCGCTAACCACCGATGTCCCGGGTTGTAAGTCACAACGAAATTGTGAGAAAGTACACAGTTTGCTCCACGATTTGTAGGATAGAGGACACCAAGATCGCCATATGAAGCAAATAAAGACGGACAGCCCTGAAGAGGAAAAATGGCAAAAGTGTGTAAACATGAAACGTTACTATTAAAATCAACAGATGTGAAACCAGCTATCCTGTGCGAGACTTCCTTCTTTGCCTGCTTGCTAATTTATTCCTACCTAATCAGTTTATTCATCAATCAAACAAAAAACGTCTAGCCCTCTTTTTGAGTATAATACTGCCTGGATTAAAGAATAATTAAAGAATTCGCAGGATGGTAAAGGGAAAAACTTATCGAATTATTTGGACAATTTAAAATGTCCTCCATCAATCACAATGTCTCTACTTCATCCAATTGAGGTCTTATTAAATTCGGTTTACTGATGGAGGGACCCCTCTACAGAGATGAAGTCTTCAGGAAAGAAAAGGTTGAACAAAGCCCGAGTTTTTTTTATGAATAAGGTATCAACTAAGGTAAATGTGCCTTGGGATCGAAAGGAACGTCTGATATATAAGATTAGCACTGAGGCGTGTTCAGAAAAAGATTCGGTTACGATAACTGGATCGTAACTGGAGGTGACTATAGAAAAAAATTAAGAAATGAATAGATGGTGGGACTAAAGAGGTGGACAGAAAAAAAAAAACAGCAAAACCAACATTGCAATATGAGTACAATCTTGAGTACTGAAGATTGATGCAATAACTGGGTGCCGGTGCCCAGAACCGCACAAAACAATGACATGCAAGGAGGATATCTGAATACATCTCCATGAATGTATTTCCAACCAACTTCCTTATCTTCTTCTTCATCCCCACCAGAAAACCTAAAATTCAAATTGAAGAACAGTAGGCAAGTTAACTGAGATAACCTGCTTATGAGCTCTGCTCAAATATATTCACAACAATAACATCAGCAAAAATACTAATAATAAATTGCATGCCACATTACTTTCGAAGATCATTCTTCAGATGCCGCATAAAAATCATGGTAAGCAATCCCATCAAGAGCACAATAACGACAAATGAATTAATGAATGAGAAACCAACGATTTGCTGGTGCGTTGGACCTAATGAAGCCCTTGAATATTTTGTCCATTCTTAGTCTCAAAATACTGTGTATAGGTCTCCTTCCATAAGGAACTTAGCAGTAACGTGATTTAACACTGATATCAACATTCTTCTGTATATCCACAACAATGATTTGGGTCACAAAAAGCCACGTATCTCTATGATTTGGTGTTATGCCCCATTGTAAAAAAGGCATCAAATCTGAACATGTTTGAAATAAATAAACTTAGGGGCCATTTCAATTTAACGTCCAATTTCTCATCTTCAACCCTTGCCCAATGAATCCCCAGAGTGCAAGATTCATCATAATACATCCTGCTGAAAGTAAAAGTCATTAGAGACTGCATTCCCTGAACTTAGCATACTCATCTCCTTTAAGCTTCAGTATCTGGCACAGGGTATCCCCAATTTGTCTCCCGAAATTTCAACTCATATAAGAGCATTTTCCAACAACCAGTCACCACTGCAGAACTTCCCTAGGGCATTAGCCTTCCTTCTGATTACTTGATCTGCACACCATCAAAGTAGAAACTAAATTCCGGAATTCAATCTTCAACACTTTGCTTAGAGCAATACAAGATAGAACTAAAAGCCTGACACATGGGCAGTTAGTCCCATCATATATGTATAGCATAGCAAATTAAACTTTTTTAATTGAGTGCCCTAAAGAAAGATTATATTCAACACTCAGATTATGTTAATATTTTCATTACATTGAAGGGTAGCTCCAAAATCAAGCTTCATTATGTGAATAACTGAATTTGGCAGACATGGCAATATTGACAAAGTTGTTTTTTGGACACTGGGTTGATAAAAATTAGGTGACAAAACTTCATTTAGTTGCACTGATCTCTCTTAAGTCTGTCAGTCGATTCTTCCTTCAGATAGTACTACTCTAGAGTTAAATTAAAACTATTCATAGATGACTAGCTGAGCCTAAAGAGCTAACCAGCTGGGTCAATGTATCTTCAGAGATTGGCAAATTCATTAAGTAGGGTGTAGGTTTCCGACTGAAGAGAATAACAATCGAATATAACAATAGTGGTTAACCAAGGTTGTTTATGATAAAACCAATGTTGATTGATAAACAATGAAAAAAACAAAGAAGTGAATATTTTTAAACTTGTGATTTTTAGGAGTGTTTTGCACAGGTACAAAGTTTATTGCTACATCGAATATAAGGAATTCAAAAGTAAGAATTGTATATTTGCACAAGGAATGCCAAAATCAAAATTTTACATGTAACATTGCATCTAGGCTAGAACCTTTGCAAAATGTAAGGACTAACGTCAAAGGCGCACAATTGCCTTGGAATTCATTCATCTTAACCTTTGTTAATAAGGTAATAAAAAGCCTTTTAACTAATTGATACTCCAACTCATTTAGTCAGTGCTTTTCTCAAAATTTATAGAATCAAGAGTGTGAAACTGGATTATCATTTTTTTTTTTTAAAAAAAAAAAAAAAATATCGTTAGAATCCTATTTGAAGTCAAAAGCACAATTATTGCATGCCTTTTTAAAGTATTTCTCAGATCAGTCCACGTATCAAAATCATTTCAAAGCCATGAAATTTGTAAATGGTAGGAGACCTGACAAGGCGCTCAGTGTGGGTCCCCTAGTATGTCTCCCTCCCTTGGTAAGGTTGGGTGGTTGTGGCAACAACAAAGAAATGGTTGCACTACTTGTCGATTGGCTAGTCAATTGGTTGCTTAACCGGTTGAGCAGTTCTACTCAACAGTCACCTACAACCCTTTTATTTAAAACATAAAAACCAAGGGTAGGGTTGATAGTGTTTCTGGTTTAGAAGGATCCTTGTTTAGTGAAGCAATGTCAAGGCTTGGACTGGAGCTTGGGATGTAGACAAGCTTGGTGCCTAACCATGTATATTGGTGCTTGCATATTCTTTTCCTTCTCTTATTTAGTTACATCAATTGTTCTATATTGTTTTCATTGCAGTTATTGCATAAATCTCATAATTTGGCAAAAAAAATTGAGAAAGATATCAATACCCAATTTTTGCCTACGTTAGCTAGTAGACTTCACCCCATTCACTGAATGACATTAAGATTAGAAAGGGAACCAAAGATCTGTAAAGATCAGTAGATTAAAATGAAAGTGAACCTTTTTGCAACTATTAAATCAACCTTACACTAATTTGTGTTTTAATATTTTATTGCTCCACAATTATCAACCTCTCTATATTTTGAAAATAAAACTTGCATATTAACAAAAATAAATAAAAATAAAAAGATAAAATCCTAGTGATGGCAAGTGCTCATACAATTTCAATAAGGAAATTTGGTAATCATTTAGCATCAGAGGCAGGAAGGAAATTATGCTTGAAGGAGGGTAAAAATGTCATTGACTTAAACAAGTTAGTTATACCTTCAATGATTCCCCAATTATGAATGTCCTCCATGAAATTTTAGAGAATTTTCAAATCCCAGCATACTGATGCCAGTGCATCAAATAAATTGTTTCTCACACAAAATCACTTGTAAGTGACAAAATCTAGCAGAATCATGACTAACTAGGTTTGTTTCCATCAGCACAGTGATCAAGAAAACATTCAATGTATGGGGCTTAGAGATGTCCTACATAGGCTTTGTCAATTGGAAGCCCCACTCCCCTAGAACAATGTGACACAACTTTGGATGGTAAAAGGCATTAAAGTTTCAAGGTTAGCCATTCTATTCAAAGTTATCAAAGTACTAAATCAAAGAGAGAAATCATTTTCCATCTCAATGCCCCATAAAACAGCAAAAACTTTTTGGTGTTTAAAGCATGAAGAAGGCTCTCTACACCCTTATTCTGGTTTTAGAACATAATTTTGGTGGGGTAGATAACCTCAAAGCTTATCAGAGTTTTAAGGACCAAGCCCTCTATCTCTATAAAAATCTCCAATATAGAACCCACATTACAGGATATAAACGATAGATAGAGCATGGGTAACATGTAAATTCTAACTAGCTAAATACTTCTAAATGACTACTAACCCTTTAATTGTTCTTAACTGTACATAAAAAGTATTCAATCTGATGGATGATGCTCAGAGTCCTAAATTCTTAACTGTACATAAAAAGTATTCACTCTGATGGATAATGCTCAGAATCCTATATGAACAGAACATAAAAGTCAACCAAATGTACTAATTTGGGTATAATAACGAGAATTACAACAATGAAACAATAATAAGACTCGTGAGATGGTGGATCCCTACAACAGGCTATTGATTCCGCGGCGGAACTTGAGAATTGGAAGACTTGAGGTGACCCAAATCCAGAAAGCATAAGGAAAAAAGAAAACAGTGCGAGATTTATTTTCATAATTTCAGTTCAGAAATGGGATCATCTCACTAAACTGCTCCCTTTTAAGTTGTTCAGCTTAAAAAGGAAATGAAATGAAAAGAAAGATAAACAAAAGCAACTAAAACGACTTCAATTAGCTTGGGTTGGGAAGATTTTATAATTGTGTTGATTTCATTTTCCTCCATTTTCTGAGCAAGCAAACAGGGGAAGTGAAGGTGATTTTACCTAGGATTGTTCAAGGGGCCAACTTTGTTGACGAATAAGGAGACGTGATCCCCACATTGTAGCGATGAATCCTGGGCTAAAGGCGTAACAAATCCAAATGAAAACCCTAGGGTTGTGAAGAACAGCAACAGCACACTCATTCCAGGTGGTTTAGACATGTACGGTGTCAGAGAAAGAGCTGAGCGAGCCAGCGTCAACGCCACCATTGTCTCTGCCCCAGAACTCACCCCTTTTCTCCTACATCTGCCGAAAGGGCCCAATTACCACAAAAAATGAGCCCAAAAAAAGCCCAAAAAATGAGCCCAAACAACCAAAAACAATTTGGCCGAACTCCATCCCGTTGCATGCATTAGCCTTATCTCCCTCCCTGATTTCGACTCCGAATTGCGAACGCCGACTTACCAAGGCATCTTCCTTTGTGCTATGAGTACTTAAGAGGTTTGGGGTGCTTCATTATGGTTTACCGGGCTCGTCTCATTTGGAGGATGTGACTGAGATGAAGCTTGGATGGACTGTAATCAACGAGCTCTTCTCAGATTTGGTTGAGGGGTTAGTCAAACGATGCCCAAATTGTAGGAAGCTGGTCATTCATGGGGGTTATTTCGGAGATTAGATCCCACAAAAATACCTGTTGGCCAACTTTACATCATTGATTGTACAACTTGTGAGGAAATATATGCACGTAGAGGTTTGTGTCATGCATGATTGTAATATTATTATATAAGTTAATGTGAGGGATTATAATCTCATTCTACATGTTGGTGTAAGGCTATATCAGCGGCCTGAGACTGAAGCTGACCGTCGGCAAGCTAGCCCCTCAAAGGTACATTTACAGGGTATCAAGAATATTCTTCCGTTCTGGGGCTTGCTGCAGTAGGCTTAGGGCAATCATAGTGTTTTTCCAACATTTAACAATTCACTAGTTTATCATTTTCCCATGAATTAGGACTCATCACAAGCTGAGACCATTTTTCAGCAGGTGAAGTGTGAACATTTGCAGAGTTGGGACTTTGAGAGATCATGCTCAAGACACTTGCGTGTCCTTCATGACCTCAAAACATGCAAAAGCACATCAATAATTCTAATCAAAGTTCATGTGAACACTGAATGTTGGGACTCTTGGTTATATCAGTACTTCGATTTTATGGATATATTGATGAATATTTTAGAAAAAAATATCAATAAACGTAAAATTAATCAAAATTTATAAAAATATAAAAAAAAATTTATAAAAATATAATTAGAAGTATAATAGATATTTTAAAATTATTTTATTAAAAAAATTTGATATATTTGTAATATGATTTATCTTTGATAATAATATATTATATATTAATAAAAATATGAATTTTATGAGCTGGACGGTCATAAGACTGATAGGTGAGCTGTTTTTGGGCGGCCGGATGGGACAAAAAGAATCTTTCCTTTCTCCTTTGTTTTTGGCATATTTCCGAATATGTGGTCGTATGATGCATTGAAATCTCTATGGGTTTATTGTGCTTGATCATTTCCTGGCCTCTCTCTCTCTACTCTTCATCGTTATTTGTCAAGTGCCAAACCTTAGCCCGCCATCGCCATGGTCCTCGTCACCGAGAAGACCACCACCTGCACACTCACCCGAACCGCTACCTGCACCACCACCGGCGACCTCAAGAACAGCATAGCAGCTGCGATAGCAGCAGCCTCCTTATTCTCATCACCATCCTCTTCCACTCCCAGCCGATACGAAAACTAGAAGCGCCGGGACTGGACCACCTTTGGGCAGTACCTGAGAAATCACAGGCCTCCACTGCCCCTCTCTCGCTGCAGTAGCGCCCACGTCTTGGAATTTCTCCGCTACCTGGACCAATTCGGTAAGACCGAAGTCCATACCCAAGTGTGTCCCTCCTTCGGTCACTCAAACCCACCTGCTCCAGGATCCATTGGAACGGTTGAGTTGGCTTTGCATGAGGATTGGGGCGATCAGGCCTTCACCGGTGCGTGGCCAGCTACCGGTGAATCACCCCCAAAGAGTCGTATGTCATCCTCTTTTCTTTTTTCTTTTTTCAAATCTTTTGTTTATTTATTTATTTATTTTATGTTAAAAATTTATTTATTTATTATTTGTTAAAGTATATTATATTATGGGCTCTAGGCCTACTTGTACTATACACTTGTACCGCACAGTACTTGTACCGCACACTTGTACTACACCTTTGTACTGCACCCTTGTACTACACATATATGCCTCCTATATAAAGGCATTGATGTATACTCTTTGAATCACAGAATAGAATACAATTATTCTATATTTCTAACATTATTATCATTATTATTTTTATCTTTTAAAAATTTCATTCTTAAATAATCTCTTCAAAATTCCAGTTTCTAATTTCCAAAATTTCAATTTTCACATTTATTTATTTAATCATCATTATTTTCTTCATTATTACTATTTTATTTATTTATTTATTTATTTTTAAATTTTCATCTTTAAATAATTTTTCTAAGTTTCGATTTCCAAAATTCCAATTTTCATATTTATTTATTTAATCATAATTATTTTTGTTATTATTATTATTATTATTTTATTTATTTATTTATTTTTAAAATTATATTTTTAAATAATTCTTCAAATTTTCAATTTCTAAATTTAATTTCCAAATTCCAAAATTCTAATTTTCACATATATTTATTTAATCATTATTATTTTCGTTTTTTTAATTATTATTCTATTTATTTGTGTATTTATTTATTTATTTTTAAAATTTCCATCTTTAAATAATTCTTCAAAATTTGATTCCAAATTTAATTTTCATTTTCCAAAATTTCAATTTTCACATTTATTTATTTAAGCATTATTATTTTCGTTCTTATTATTTTATTTATTTATTTATTTTTAAAAAAATTCATCTTCAAATAATTTTTCAAAATTCCAATTTTTAAATTTAATTTTCAAAACTTCCATTTTCAAATAATTTTCAAAATTCCAATTTTCAAAACTTTAATCTTCAAATAATTTTCCAAATTCCAATTTTCAAAACTTCCATTTTTAAATAATTTCTAAAATTTCAATTCTTAAATTCAATTTTCAAAACTCCAATTTTTCAAATAATTTTCCAAGTTATAATTTCTTTCAAATTTAATTTCCAAAATTCCAATTCTTAAATTTAATTTCCAAATTTCCAATTCTTAAATTCAATTTTCAAAACTCCAAATTTTCAAATAATTTTCGAGCTCCAATTTCTTTTGAATCTAATTTCCAAAAACTTCAATTCTCAAATTTAATTTTCAAAACTTCAATTCTTAAATAATTTTCAAAATTCCAATTTCTTTTAAATTTAATTTCCAAAATTCCAATTCTAAAATTTAATTTTCAAAACTCCAATTTTCAAATAATTTTTGATACTTCAATTTTCAAATAAATTTCAAAACTCTAGTTTTTTTTCAAATAATTTTAATTTTACTCGAGTTTTCAAATATTTTTTTATCCAACCACTTTTCATCATCCATTAGGGTTTTAAGTTGCTAAAAATCCTATTTTAAAATAAATTTGCTAGCTTTTCTTTCAAGTAAGCACTTTTCTCAAGTTTTCTTCGATTTTAAAATATTTCTTTTCGGTTTCCTTGATTTTAGATAAGCAAGAATGAACTTTTCATAATTATAAAATAATGGAATTTGTGAGACTAATTCATGAAAGATAAATTGGGCTTTGGTGGGGGGCCCACATATGATCTCTTTTGATTGTCAACTGTTATGCTTAATATATATTATTTGATCTTTGTCTTACTCTTTGATATACATGTGATAATTTTATACTTGAGCTAACCTTATTTTCATGATAACGTTATATTACTTGCTGCCAAGGTACGCTCTTACTCCTACTCTGTTTATTCTCATACATGATTTATTTTATTGGTATCTATTGATTTCCTAATTAATTGTCATGTTTGTTTTACTTTACTTAGTAGAGACCCATTTTTAAGGACTTAGAGGGGTGTTTCGGTCTTTTTACTGTACCTTTCTAATAAATAACCTGACCCCGGACCGACTCGGTTTTTTATAGACCTGCTTTTCCAAATAAGGAGTCACACTTAGGGTTTTTATTTCTCATTTTGTCTTTCCTTTAAAAATAAAATAAAAATAAGTGCCGACTCTAAGTCTTTTCTAAAATCATATTTTGATCAAATAAATAAAAAACGAGTTGCGTCATTGAGTGGGAACGCATCGAGTGAAATGCGAGGTCCACAGTATTATTTAATAATAATATTATGATATTTGATTATAATATTTCTAATTTTAAAATATATATTAATATTAAAATTATGATTCATTTAATTCAATTATATTAAATGATATAAAATAAATTATGATATATGTATAATTTTTTAATATTTAATTATTAATAATATTAAAAACACTATAAAGAAAATTATTATAATAATTTTTATATTTTTGGTAATCAATTAAAATAAATTTTTATGTTTAATTATAAAATAATTATAATTTATTTATTCTCGAAAATATTTTTTTAATATTTTGTTTATATATTTATTCCTTTTGCCCTAGATAAATCTACGTGTTCGTTGTCGCGTCTACACTCTGAACTTCGTTGTGTTTATAATAACTTGCCTCGTTTTGGTCTTGAATTCGCCACTAGGTGGAATCAGACCTTCGGCTCTCGATTGCTGTTTGATTACCTATGTTGCTTGCGTTAAGCTTTCTTCGCTGTGCTCTAACCGCCTGTGATCAATCCATAAAAACTTATATAAAAAAATAGGAACTCAAAACAAGTACATGCTCGAGCATCATTGACCCACAACAACTAATAGGGTTATCCAACCCAACATTTTAGAACTACTTGATTTTGGTAACTACATAAACTACCACATATGCCTTTCTAGAGCTTCAAAAGCATTATGCTAACTACATAATTTGCGAAATTGGAATAAGTCAAAGTGCGAAGCGAAAGCGAACCCAGCTGTTGCAGTTACGGTGCACAGTTCTTATTGGGAAGCAGATGTAACTGTCAGAGCTATAGGTGATTGTTGATGGCAAGTTTCAGTAGTCTGCCCTGTATAGTGGTCCTAGCCAATTGATGTAATCTAATCCTCTGATCATGGAAAATAGTCCAAAAAGACGGGCTTTCGTCAAGGCTTTCTTCTTAGTTTGATGGGTGCTTGCCCAAAATAGGGTATCTTAGGGGAAAAGCTGATATGATAATGATAATTTTGAATATATATTTTTAGTGCATCTTATTTACCAAGTGGCATACTTGCCCTAATGGTACGGAGAGTTGAACTCCAATCCTTTTTTTGGGGTTCGAGTCCCCTTAACGGCAAAAAGAGGAGCATATTGTAGCGCGTTTGACGTTGACCTTCTATCCGTTGACCCGTGTCTTCCATGCTCCTGGCATTCACGTTGCTAGCTCTAGGATCTCCCACTCTGTGTACAGGGTTCGTTTCTTTGTGGTAACGCAGTTTTCAACGTGAGAATACTGACTGACGAAGCTCCCATATATGCGAACAAATGCTATTTGTACGCCAAACCCTATCCTGCCATGTGGCACTAATAGAATCAACTCCCTGGTCCCATATATAAAATATTCAACTGAATATATAGTGCAGCCGCATTGGACTTACAGTACAAGTTTGAAAATCTGTCATATCCCTGGTGGCCCTCGCCATCAATGGGCAAATATTTTTGCATACCCCAACTAAAAGTTTATGAGAAAAGAGAATTGGGATAAATATGAAAAAAAAACTTAGAGAGATCCGTTGCAGAAACAAGTTTTTAAATATTATTTTCAATAATGAGATTATAGTTAGATGAATCATAAACTTTGGAATTTCATTGTCTAGCTATGGTACTTAATCTCGGATGATGAATTTGCTTTTTGAGACTTGACTTATAGGCCAAGGAGCCTCTATTCTGAATAGGATTTGTTTATGGGAGGGCTTTGAGAAAAATGTGATGTTGAGTTAGATAAACTCCTTTATCATTGGAGTATTCAAAAGGCTTGCTTTCGATGATTAACTCTATTTGTTTGAACCCTTTAATAAAAGCATTCAATACAAATGTTGCTACTTTTCTTCCAAATCCATCAATTTGTTTAAGATGATAGAAAATTAGTTGAAAAGAAAAGAAAACGGCATCACATATCATTTATAGGACAAAAAGGGATCCTCAAGCTCTACATACTGTAAATTTTATCGGCCTAAGTGCTTGTACAATATATATTGAACCAAAACTTGAATAATTTTTTTTTTTTGTTTGATAGGAAACAACAAATAAATATATTGATAGGAATATGAAGTACAAAATAAGGATGAAGAATCCTTCCACTAAAGATAAAACTAAACAACAACAACAATAAAATAAATAAGTCGCTACAAAGTGAAAACTACAAACAAGCTCTCTTAGTTAGACTGAACCAAAACTTGAATTTTCAACAAAACATTTCATATAATTTCTACTTATAGGCCAATATAACCTCTACGTGCTCATATTTATCATCCATATAATGTTTAATCAATGATGTAAGTCTCCTGCATTCCTTTTTTTCTTTGGAACTCATACCTTGCCCATGAATGACCAACTTCCTAAGATTTGGGCATCGGTTAACCATTCCTTCAACCCACTTTCGGAAGCGCTTATTTATTGTAGTCCATCCAAGCTCCATTTCAATCACTTTCTCCAAATGAGAAGAGCCCGGTGAAGCATAATGGACTCCGTCTCTTAAGTACACATACCACAAAGAAAGATGGCTTAGCTGTGGGAAGCAAACAGCAAATGTTTCCAAATCCACAATCTCATTGTTGTCATCAAAGAACACATCCCAGAGCCGTAGCCTTCTCAGTTTTGATGATCTTGATATCATCTTGTAGAACTGTGGCCAAATGATTGTGAAGTCGTAGATATCCACAACCTCAAGATTTTCAAGAGTCTCACCAATATCAAAGTGTATAGAAGTAACGTCATCAATCACCAACTGCTTCAAAGTACCCTTACCAACCAGTTTAATGAGCTTGAGCTCGCAATATTTCAAATGCAAACGCTCAAGACTATCAGCCTCCAATATGAACTCATCCAAACTGATTTGTTCAACACAAATACTCTTTAACGTGGGACTGCGCAGTTCAACCTTGTGCTGTGTATCTGACATTGCTATCTCTAGATCGACAAGGTCCAGAATCTCAATTTTTGGGCAGGCAGTGAGCAAAAGACTCAGATCCAAAGCCGAAATACTGACATATTTCAAGGAGAGGGATTTCAGACAAGAGAACCCTTGGTAATTGGGATCGACCCCCGTAAGCCAGGAAATAACCACGGAAGCCGAAAACTCACCAATCTCGTCCATTGAAATTGAGAGACCTTGTAATCCGGTGGTTTGTAATAACGTTCGAGATACAAGTATTTCGAATTGACTGGTACCATGGTCCGAGGGCCAATCTTTTGAACTGAACGAAAGAGTGGGAAGGTGAGAGCAGAAGGCGTGTTGCCATTGCTTACAAGTTGTAGAGGCTATTACAACATCTCGGGCAGCTCCTAGCCGGGAAATTATGTTCCCTATGAGTTCAGCAGGAAGGTGCTCCATTAACCAGAAACAAAAAGCCGAGAATATATATTCTCAAATCCACCACCTGAGTTTTCCAGAAAACATCAATTTAGCGGAAACCCAGTTCAATATGAACCACGGGGCAGCCATATTTAACAGTATACAAGAACAAAGCATTGAAAGAACAACAAATTGATTCACACAGATTCACTAGGATCGTCAAATAGAAACAACACAACATGGGAAGAAACGCAAGAAACAAACTATATCTGGGTTTTAAATAGAACCATTGTGCAATGAGGATATGAAGGATATCTGCAAAATCCATGAAAAAGCAAAACGTAAACTCATACAACTGGGCACTCACACATACAAGATATTCAAGACATAGTGGACTGAAAAAAAAAAAAAATCAACCAACCCTAACTGAGAGTTCAGTTATAAACAAGAAATTTAAATCTCCGACACTTAAAAGCTGAAAGAAATGAAAATCCAAATTCACTGGATAACGAAAACACGCATTAAACTCAAAATTAGGCATCTGGGTGTTCAAGAAAAACCAAGAAACTATAACTATCATGTAAGATAAACCAACATAAACCCACCAATCCAGTTCTGACAGGTGATACTCATACGAGAAAATCGTTAGATTGAAACGTACCCAATAGAGAGATGTACCAAAAAGACGAACTCAGAACAGACTAAACCAACGTCGTGGTGGATCAAGCTCTCCGAATACAACAATTGACAGTCGAGCGCCGCTACATGAAAATACCAATATACCCTTGGTAATTAGAAGCGTTGAAGGGCACATTGGTAATTTTTCAAGATTCGGATGTTGAAGGGTACATTCAGGTTGGTAAGCCATGGGAATTAATCCCATGCAACACACATTTTTACATCCATTACAATAACCAATTATAAATTCCTGTTTAATGTAATTATTTTGTTTGGGGAATTTTTTTTGTGCAACAGAAAAATAAAGAGAAATTTGAAAAAATAAATAGCAGTTTTTTTTTGTAATATAAAGTGATTAAACCCAAGATAAAAATTAAATTTTAAATAAAAAAAATTCAAACTAATTTGGTGATAAAATTTATAAATTAAGGAAAAGTAAATATAATTTATTTTAACATCAAATAATTTGTTGACAAAATTTGAAAAATATTTGAAGTGTGAAAAGCAATATAATTTGTTTATGAAGTGAAAAAAAAAAGAAAAAATATAAATAAATGATATAAAATATAAATATTAAATTTATATTAAATTAATTGTGTACTAATTATTAATTGATAATATATGACCAAATTATTTCATAGCGTTTAAATTGAATTACACAAAAAAATTAGTTGAAATATTGAAAATACGAAAAAAGTATAATTACTAACCATATGGAAATCAAAACGCCTCACAATATTTTTTCGTACATTTCCATTTTGAATTTTGAAGAATCCATTGCACACCCTCATACAAGCGGAAAATGGTGAGGATTTCTCACAGTCTTCGTACCCCGTCCAATTTTATAATATTTTTGGATTTGGATTTTTCCGGGACACATTCAAACACCGCCTAAGTGGAATCAACCTATTTAAACAATATCCAAGGCAAATGAAATCCAAAAAAAATTTTAAAACTTCAAAGAAGTGGAGATTTGGGAGAGTATGAAGAATGTGAGGATTCCTCACATTCTGTGTACCTTGTCTAATTTTTTAATATTTTTGGCTTTTAATATTACCGGGACTCATTCGAACACCACCTAAGTGGAATCAACCTATTTAGACAATATCCAAGGCATATGAAGTCCAACAAAATTTTTAAAACTTCAAATAAGTGAAGATTTGGGAGGGTACGAAGAATGTGAGGATTCATCACATTCTTCGGACCTTTTCTAATTTTTTAGTATTTTTAGCTTTTAATTTTTTCGGGACTTATTCAAACACCGCCTAAGTGGAATCAACCTATTCAAGCAATATCCAAGCCATATGATGCCCCAAAAAATTTTAAAAAGTCCAAAGAAGTGGAGATTTGGGAGGGTACGAAGAATGTGAGGATTCCTCACATTCTTCGTACCCTTGTGAATTTTTTAGTATTTTTAGATTTCGATTTTTCCGGATATCATTTGACCACCTTCTAAGTGTAACGAACCTACTTAAACAAGATCCAAGCCATATGCTGCCCCAAAAAATTTTAAAAAGCCCAAAGAAGTGGAGATTTGGGAGGGTACAAAGAATGTGAGGATTCCTCACATTCTTCGTACCCTTGTGAATTTTTTAGTATTTTTGGATTTCGATTTTTCCGGATATCATTTGACCACCTTCTAAGTGTAACGAACCTATTCAAGCAACATCCAAGCCATATGATGCCCCAAAAATTTTAAAAAGTCCAAAGAAGTGGAGATTTGGGAGGGTACGAAGAATGTGAGGATTCCTCACATTCTTCGTACCCTTGTGAATTTTTTAGTATTTTTGGATTTCGATTTTTCCGGATGTCATTTGACCACCCTCTAAGTGTAACGAACCTACTTAAACAACATCCAAGCCATATGATGGCCCAAAAATTTTTAAAAAGTCCAAAGAAGTGGAGAATTGGGAAGGTACGAAGAATGTGAGGATTCCTCACATTCTTCGTACCCTTGTGAATTTTTGAGTATTTTTCGATTTCGATTTTTCCGGATATCATTTGACCACCCTCTAAGTGTAACGAACCTACTTAAACAACATCCAAGCCATATGATGCCCCAAAAATTTTTAAAAAGCCCAAAGAAGTGGAGATTTGGGAGGGCACGAAGAATGTGAGAATTCCTCACATTCTTCGTACCCTATTGAATTTTTGAGTATTTTTGGATTTCGATTTTTTCGGATCTCATTTGACCATCTTCTAAGTGTAATGAACCTACTTAAACAACATCCAAGTCATATGATGGCCCAAATTTTTTTTAAAAGTCACAAAAAGTGGAGAATTAGGAGGGTACGAATAATGTGAGGATTCCTCACATTCTTCGTACCCTTGTGAATTTTTTAGTATTTTTGGATTTCGATTTTTCCGGATGTCATTTGACCACCTTATAAGTGTAACGAACCTACTTAAACAACATCCAAGCCATATGATGTACCAAAAATTTTTAAAAAGCCCAAACAAGTGGAGAATTGGGAGGGTTCGAAGAATGTGAGGATTCCTCACATTCTTCGTACCCATGTGAATTTTTTAGTATTTTTGGATTTCGATTTTTTCGGATCTCATTTGACCATCTTCTAAGTGTAATGAACCTACTTAAACAACATCCAAGTCATATGATGGCCCAAAAATTTTTTAAAAGTCCAAAGAAGTGGAGAATTAGGAGGGTACGAATAATGTGAGGATTCCTCACATTCTTCGTACCCTTGTGAATTTTTTAGTATTTTTGGATTTCGATTTTTCCGGATGTCATTTGACCACCTTATAAGTGTAAGGAACCTACTTAAACAACATCCAAGCCATATGATGCCCCAAAAATTTTTAAAAAACCCAACAAGTGGAGAATTGGGAGGGTACGAAGAATGTGAGGATTCCTCACATTCTTCGTACCCTTGTGAATTTTTTAGTATTTTTGGATTTCGATTTTTCCGGATATCATTTGACCACCTCTAAGTGTAACGAGACCTATTCAACAACATCCAAGCCATATGATGGCCCAAAAATTTTTAAAACATCCAAACAAGTGAGAATTGGGAGGGTACGAAGAATGTGAGGATTCCTCACATTCTTCGTACCCTTGTGAATTTTTTGGTATTTTTCGATTTCGATTTTTCCGGATATCATTTGACCACCTTCTAAGTGTAACAGACCTATTCAACAACATCCAAGCCATATGATGGCCCAAAAAATTTTAAAAAGTCCAAAGAAGTGGAGATTTGGGAGGGTACGAAGAATGTGAGGATTCCTCACATTCTTCGTACCCTTGTGAATTTTTTAGTATTTTTGGATTTCGATTTTTCCGGATATCATTTGACCACCTTCTAAGTGTAACGACCTACTTAAACAACATCCAAGCCATATGATGCCCCAAAAATTTTTAAAAAGTCCAAAGAAGTGGAGATTTGGGAGGGTACGAAGAATGTGAGGATTCCTCACATTCTTCGTACCCTTGTGAATTTTTTAGTATTTTTGGATTTCGATTTTTTCCGGATATCATTTGACCACCTTCTAAGTGTAACGGACCTATTCAAGCAACATCCAAGCCATATGATGACCCAAAAAATTTTAAAAAGTCCAAAGAAGTGGAGATTTGGGAGGGTACGAAGAATGTGAGGATTCCTCACATTCTTCGTACCCTTGTGAATTTTTTAGTATTTTTGGATTTCGATTTTTCCGGATGTCATTTGACCACCCTCTAAGTGTAACGAACCTACTTAAACAACATCCAAGCCATATGATGCCCCAAAAATTTTTAAAAAGTCCAAACAAGTGGAGAATTGGGAGGGTACGAAGAATGTGAGGATTCCTCACATTCTTCGTACCCTTGTGAATTTTTTAGTATTTTTCGATTTCGATTTTTCCGGATATCATTTGACCACCTTCTAAGTGTAACGAACCTACTTAAACAACATCCAAGCCATATGATGCCCCAAAAATTTTTAAAAAGTCCTAAAGAAGTGGAGATTTTGGAGGGTACGAAGAATGTGAGGATTTCTCACATTCTTCGTACCCTTGTGAATTTTTTAGTATTTTTGGATTTCGATTTTTCCGGATATCATTTGACCACCTTCTAAGTGTAACGGACCTATTCAAGCAACATCCAAGCCATATGATGACCCAAAAAATTTTAAAAAGCCCAAAGAAGTGGAGATTTGGGAGGGTACGAAGAATGTGAGGATTCCTCACATTCTTCGTACCCTTGTGAATTTTTTAGTATTTTTGGATTTCGATTTTTCCGGATGTCATTTGACCACCCTCTAAGTGTAACGAAACCTACTTAAAACAACATCCAAGCCATATGAATGACACAAAATTTTAAAAAAGTCCAAACAAGTTGGAGAATTGGGAGGGTACGAAGAATGTGAGGATTCCTCACATCTTCGTACCTTGTGAATTTTTAGTATTTTTCGATTTCGATTTTTCGGATATCATTTGACCACCTTTCTAAGTGTAACGAACCTACTTAAACACATCCAAGCATATGATGCCGCCAAAATTTTTTAAAAAGCCCAAAGAAGTGGAGATTTGGGAGGGTACGAAGAATGTGAGGATTCCTCACATTCTTCGTAACCCTTGTGAATTTTTTGTATTTTGGATTTCGATTTTCCGGATGTCATTTGACCCACCCTCTTAGTGTAACGAACCTACTTAAACAACATCCCAAAGCCATATGATGGCCAAAATATTTTAAAAAGTCCAAACAAGTGGAGAATTGGGAGGGTACGAAGAATGTGAGGATTCCTCACATTCTTCGTACCCTTGTGAATTTTTTAGTATTTTTGATTCGATTTTTCCGGATGTCATTTGACCACCCTCTAAGTGTAACGAACCCTACTTAAACAACATCCAAGCCATACTGATGGCCCAAAATTTTTAAAAAGTCCAAACAAGTGGAGAATTGGGAGGGTACGAAGAATGTGAGGATTCCTCACATTCTTCGTACCCTTGTGAAATTTTTTAGTATTTTTGGATTTCGATTTTTCCGATATCATTTGACCACTCTCTAAGTGTACGACCTATTCAAGCAACACCAAACCATATGATGCCCCAAAAATTTTAAAAAGTCCAAAGAAGTGGAGATTTGGGAGGGTACGAAGAATGTGAGGATTCCTCACATTCTTCGTACCCTTGTGAATTTTTTAGTATTTTTCGATTTCGATTTTTCCGGATATCATTTGACCACCTTCTAAGTGTAACGAACCTACTTAAACAACATCCAAGCCATATGATGCCCCAAAAATTTTTAAAAAGCCCAAAGAAGTGGAGATTTGGGAGGGTACGAAGAATGTGAGGATTCCTCACATTCTTCGTACCCTTGTGAATTTTTTAGTATTTTTGGATTTCGATTTTTCCGGATATCATTTGACCACCTTCTAAGTGTAACGGACCTATTCAAGCAACATCCAAGCCATATGATGACCCAAAAATTTTTAAAAAGCCCAAAGAAGTGGAGATTTGGGAGGGTACGAAAGATGTGAAGGATTCCCTCAGCTTCTTCGTACCTTGAATTTTTTAGTATTTTTGGATTTCGATTTTTCCGGATGTCATTTGACCACCCTCTAAGTGTAACGAACCTACTTAAACAACATCCAAGCCATATGATGGCCCAAAAATTTTTAAAAAGTCCAAACAAGTGGAGAATTGGGAGGGTACGAAGAATGTGAGGATTCCTCACATTCTTCGTACCCTTGTGAATTTTTTAGTATTTTTCGATTTCGATTTTTCCGGATATCTTCTGAAACCCTTCATAGTGTACGAACCCTACTTAAACAAGATCCAAGCATAAAGAATGCCAAAAATTTTAAAAAGCCTAAGAAAGTGGAGATTTTGGAAAGGGTACGAAAATGTGAGGATTTCTCACACATTTCGTACCCTTGTGAATTTTTTATTTTTTTGATGTCGATTTTTCCGGATATCATTTGAAGACGACCTTCTAAGTGTAACGGACCTATTCAAGCAACATCCCAAGCATATGATGACCGCAAAAATTTAAAAAGCCCAAGAAGTGGAGATTTGGGAGGGTACGAAAGAATGTGAGGATTCTCACATTCTTCGTACCTTGTGAATCTTTTTAGTATTTTTTGAATTTCGATTTTCCGGATGTCATTTGACCACCTCTAAGTGTAACGAACCTACTTAAACAACATCCAGCCATATGATGACACAAAAATTTTTAAAAAAGTCCAAACAAGGTGGAGAATTGGGAGGGTAACGAAGAAATGTGAGGATTCCTCACATTCTTCGTACCCTTGGTGAATTTTTTAGTATTTTTTCGATTTCGATTTTTTCCGGATATCATTTGACCAAACCTTTAAGTGTCGAACCTACTTAAACACTCCAAGCCATATGATGCCCAAAATTTTTTTAAAAGCCCAAGAAGTGGAGATTTGGGGGTAAATCGAAGAATGTGAGGATTCCTCGATTCTTCGTACGCCTTGTGAATTTTTTTTGTATTTTTGGAATTTCGATTTTTCCGGATGTATTTGACCACCTCATAGTGTAACGAACCTACTTAAACACATTCCAAGCCATATGATGGCCCAAAATATTTTAAAAAGTCAAACAAGTGGAGAATTGGAGGGTACGAAGAATGTGAGGATTCTCAGAACATTCTTCGTACCCTTGTGAATTTTATAGTATT
>JBAPGN010002562.1:0-57063 GCA_037355405.1 Vitis amurensis | reverse complement strand
TCCAACCCCATCTTCAAAATACCTAAATAATTTAATTATTATGTTTACAATTATTAAAAAGAATTTCTACTTGTCAATTAAAATTAAATAATAAAAAATTCTCATTCCAATCGTATGCATATTCAATTAAGACTTTTGTGGTCTTCAAGAATGGATAGGTGGCTGCATTATTGATTCTTATCAACAATTCTTTTCAAGGAATTTGGACCCCTTATTCAAGTGGTCCCCATTTATGCTTCACTTTACCTGGACCACTTGCATCTACAGCTAATGATGTGAATAATGGTCCAGGCAAAGTGGTCCAGCTAATGATGCAGGTAAAGTGAAGCATCATGGGCTTTACCTGAACCACTTGAATAAGCGGTCCAAATTCCTTGAAAAGAATTGTTGATAAGAATCAATAATGCAGCCACTTCTCCATTCTTGAAGACCACAAAAGTTTTGATTGAATATGCATACAATTGGAATGAGATTTTTTTATTATTTAATTTTAATTGACAAGTAGAAATTCTTTTTAATAACTGTAAACATAATAATTAAATTATTTTAGTTTTTACTTTACATATTAATATTGTTCCACAAAGTTAAAATTTATTTCACATAATCAAATTGAGGTATTTACCTTTATTAATTTTAATTAATATTTATTTTTATTAATCTTAAATAATGATTTTATTTGTTAAACCTCCATATTTAAAAATGATTGTAGATGATACATGAGATGACTAAAATACTCAGTGTCTGATTCCCTTCCTGCTCTCTTCCTCTTCTTCCCCTCAGGACCTCAACATATACTCTGCTCCTTTTCCATTTGCTTCCAAGAAGTAAAATCCATGATCCAAAGTTTTGTCAATCTCTTCCCTCTGTAACCCTTTTTCTCAATTTTTTTCTTTCTTTTTATCAACTATTTCTTATTCTTCACCTGTAATCACTCTCTTTTAATTTCCATAAAAAAATTTAAAAAAAATTAAAAAAATTAAAACATATTTTTATTAAAAATGAATATTTTTAAGCCCAAAAGACATAGAAGGTGAGATTTTATAAATCAATAATTATTTCATTCCTTTAATCAAATAATCCTTTTTTAAGTTGTGGGTTTACAAACCCTTTTTTGGAAGTTTCTTTTTCTTTAATAGGTTGTTTTCACTCTTACATTTTTCACGGTTGTTTATGAAACTTCCAATTTTCAACCCGAAGTGTGAATCTTCAAGGGGTTTTTTAATTTTAAAGAGATAATTTCATTTATATTACTGAAATTTAATAAAACTACACTTAATCAATGTTGAATCCAAGTTTCATCCCTTAGCACCATTATTAAATTATTATTTTTATAAAATTTATTTTTCAAAAATGATTTACAAAATAGGTATATTTTATAATTTTCTAAAAAACATAATTCTTTTTTTTAAATTAAATTTTATAAATAAAATATATCTATAAGGGTGCTATATGATAAAATGATAAATTTGAAACTAATGATATACTAAACTTAGAGGTGTGAAAAAAATTAACTATTTTTTAAAAGTAAATGATTAAAAGTATTTTAAAGGTTAATTTCATTAATATTATAGAAATTTGATGAAAATACACTTAATTATTGTAGTTTTCAAATTTATCGAAGATTATTATTTTTATAAAATTTTCAATTTTTTTTAATGTGTGAGTTTTCAAATAGGTTTTTTTTTTTTTTATTAATTTCTAATTTTTCTCATTTCATGTGAGGGCCTTATTTCATGGCTCCCTCCAAGGTGTTAACCCAAGACTGAATTCTTTTTATTTATTTTAATAATACATAACTTTATTCACTATTTACATAAAATCAAATATCAAAATCATAAAATTATAAAAATAATAAAATAAAAATAAAAATGATAACATGTAAAATTAATGAAATATGAATAAAATAAACAATAATATTATATTTCAGTTCGATAATAATTTATTTTTTAATAACTAAATATTATAATTTCATTATTTTATAAAATAAAAAGTATTCACATATTTAGATTTTATCATTTAATAAGATTGTATTAAAGATAAGGGTCTTGCTACGGTACCGAAAAGTGGTTTTTCGGTACCATACCCACTTTTTTGGGCTCATAAGATGAAGACACATGGCATGCAAAAATAATAAAAAACTATACAAAACCAATTCTTCAGGTCACCAACCGGTTGCCATGGGAATTAATCCCATGCAACACACATTTTTACATCCATTACAATAACCAATTATAAATTCCTGTTTAATGTAATTATTTTGTTTGGGGAATTTTTTTTGTGCAACAGAAAATTAAAGAGAAATTTGAAAAAATAAATAGCAGTTTTTTTTTTTTTTTTGTAATATAAAGTGATTAAACCCAAGATAAAAATTAAATTTTAAATAAAAAAAATTCAAACTAATTTGGTGATAAAATTTATAAATTAAGGAAAAGTAAATATAATTTTCGGTACCGTAGCAAGACCCTTTATTTTAACATCAAATAATTTGTTGACAAAATTTGAAATATATTTGAAGTGTGAAAAGCAATATAATTTGTTTATGAAGTGAATATATATATATATATATATATATATATATATATATATATATATATATATATATAAATAAATTATATAAAATATAAATATTAAATTTATATTAAATTAATTGTGTACTAATTATTAATTGATAATATATGACCAAATTATTTCTTAGCGTTTAAATTGAATTACACAAAAAAATTAGTTGAAATATTGAAAATACGAAAAATGTATAATTACTAACCATATGGAAATCAAAATGCCTCACAATATTTTTTCGTACATTTCCATTTTGAATTTTGAAGAATCCATTTCACACCCTCATACAAGCGGAGAATGGTGAGGGTTTCTCACAGTCTACGTACCCCGTCCAATTTTATAATATTTTTAGATTTGGATTTTTCCGGGACTCATTCAAACACCGCCTAAGTGGAATCAACCTATTTAAACAATATCCAAACCATATGAAGTCCAAAAAAAATTTTAAAACTTCAAAGAAGTGGAGATTTGGGAGAGTATGAAGAATGTGAGGATTCCTCACATTCTGCGTACCTTGTCTAATTTTTTAATATTTTTGGCTTTTAATTTTTCCAGGACTCAATCGAACACCACTTAAGTGGAATCAACCTATTTAGACGGCATATCAAGTCCAACTAAATTTTTAAAACTTCAAATAAGTGGAGATTTGGGAGGGTACGAAGAATGTGAGGATTCCTCACATTCTTTGTACCTTTTCTAATTTTTTAGTATTTTTAGCTTTTAATTTTTTCGGGACTTATTCGAACACCACCTAAGTGGAATCAACCTATTTAAACAATATCAAAGGCAAATGAAGTCCAAAAAAATTTGTACAACTTCAAAGAAGTGGAGATTTGGGAGGGTACGAATAATGTGAGGATTCCTCACATTCTTCGTACCCTTGTGAATTTTTTAGTATTTTTCGAATTCGATTTTTCCGGATATCATTTGACCACCTTCTAAGTGTAACGGACCTATTCAAACAACATCCAAGCCATATGATGCCCCAAAAATTTTTAAAGAGTCCAAAGAAGTGGAGATTTGGGAGGGTACGAAGAATGTGAGGATTCCTCACATTCTTCGTACCCTTGTGAATTTTTTAGTATTTTTCGATTTCGAATTTTCCGGATATCATTTGACCACCTTCTAAGTGTAACGACCTATTCAAGCAACATCCAAGCCATATGATGCCCCAAAAATTTTAAAAAGTCCAAAGAAGTGGAGATTGGGAGGGTACGAAGAATGTGAGGATTCCTCACATTCTTCGTACCCTTGTGAATTTTTTAGTATTTTTCGATTTCGATTTTTTCGGATATCATTTGACCACCTTCTAAGTGTAACGGACCTATTCAAGCAACATCCAAGCCATATGATGCCCCAAAAAATTTTAAAAAGTCCAAAGAAGTGGAGATTTGGGAGGGTACGAAGAATGTGAGGAATCCTCACATTCTTCGTACCCTTGTGAATTTTTTAGTATTTTTCGATTTCGATTTTTCCGGATATCATTTGACCACCTTCTAAGTGTAACGGACCTATTCAAGCAACATCCAAGCCATAGGATGCCCCAAAAAATTTTAAAAAGTCCAAAGAAGTGGAGATTTGGGAGGGTACGAAGAATGTGAGGATTCCTCACATTCTTCGTACCCTTGTGAATTTTTAGTATTTTTCGATTTCGATTTTTCCGGATATCATTTGACCACCTTCTAAGTGTAACGAACCTACTTAAACAACATCCAAGCCATATGATGCCCCAAAAATTTTAAAAAGCCCAAAGAAGTGGAGATTTGGGAGGGTACGAAGAATGTGAGGATTCCTCACATTCTTCGTACCCTTGTGAATTTTTTAGTATTTTTCGATTTCGATTTTTCCGGATATCATTTGACCACCTTCTAAGTGTAACGGACCTATTCAAGCAACATCCAAGCCATATGATGCCCCAAAAAATTTTAAAAAAGCCCAAACAAGTGGAGAATTGGGAGGGTACGAAGAATGTGAGGATTCCTCACATTCTTCGTACCCTTGTGAATTTTTGAGTATTTTTTGATTTCGATTTTTCCGGATGTCATTTGACCACCTTCTAAGTGTAACGAACCCAAAAAATTTTCAAAACTCCAAACAAGTGGAGAATTTGGAGGGTACGAAGAATGTGATGATTCGAAATCCAATTTAATATTTTAATAATATTTATAGTTTAAATTATTTATATTCAATTCGACCTTTATTATTAACGCACCTTCACATAAAATATATAACCGCCTTACATGCAACTAAAGGTTGGTTTATATGGATGTTCCTATACCACAATGAGGTCCCTTCAAAGAAAGAGCAATTACTTGTAGCAACATACCAAATGGCCTATCACTACACGAATCTATGGAGGAATCCAAACAAATTACAAGTTATACAAGGAAATGTTAACCGGTCGACCGGTTATCTTCTACCGGTTGTGTTCTTTTCTCAACCGGTAGCCACTGCCCATTTGAGAATCCAGCAAGCAAAAGGGCCAGTGGCTACCGGTTGAGAAAAGAACACAACCGGTAGAAGATAACCGGTCGACCGGTTAATATAACTCATTTTGTTTTCATTTAGGTATGTGATATGGCGCTTAGATCAAGACATATGACTTCTCTTTGTTACTATTCCCAACATAGATCAAGACATAGGCTTACCCACAAACAAGCTCACATCAAACACCAAACGGACCTTGTGAGGAATAAAAAACCGAATCTTATCATGTATAGACATAGGCTTCCAATGCATTTGATGCAATTTTTAGTTAAATAAGACATTTCAACATGGACATAACGAACATGAATAATGTATGCTTTGTGCCTTGAATTAGTGGATGTGCTGTTGTTAGGGTAGGGGATAATTTTGGTTTATCTTGCATTACTTCATCCTATCAATGTGTTATATATATTGATAATTCTGTTTTCCCGTCTTTGGGAACAGATTTTGAAGCGGATGAATTCAATACAGGCCAAAAAGTTAAGAACAAAGCTGGAAAAACCCATAACCTTCCATTTTTCCCCAACGAAAAGGAGATGAGTGAGGAAGATCTTGAAAAGATGGTAGAAGAATGTTACAAGGATGGTTCTAAATTTGTTACCTATGCTGAAGATGATTATGAGACGAAAAGATCAGTGAAAAAGAAACTCGCTTATCCCTTCTATTAAGGATCCAACGATCTGGAAAGTCAAGTGCATGGTACAATGTTTAATAATTTGAGATCCGAATTTGGAATGCCTTGAGCAATCCCTCCCCTTTTGCGCTCCTTTCATTTGTTTGAGTTGACCTGAAGAATATCTTGGCTGTAGGTTGGACGGGAGAGGCTTACAAGTGATAATACATGGTTTCATGATTAAAAACAATTATATTGTATCCTATGTAGCTTAACATAGGTTTTTGAAAAACATGCTATTGTCATTACCCGTGCATGACTAGTCATGTCCTGTTGAGGATTATTCAAACCTGGAGATTCTGAATTTTTTTAGTTTTTGTTTTTGGTTTCATATTCCTTCCATTACTGGTGGGGCTATCATTTAACTGAAATTTTGTTGCTTGTTTTATGATGCATCTTTATTACTGATTGCTTAAGAACATTATGTTTCCATTATTGTGTGGAAACAATCATACATGGTAATCCCTTGTTCCTGTCCTTGATGGAAATACATTTTCTGTTATTGTCCTTAACTTTATGAAACAATATTGCATCTATCTCTTAGGGTTTGGAGAAGAGGCATTTACCACTTGAAGACGAGGTGGAAGTTATAAGTGCAATTACTTTGATTCTTAGCTCTGTTCCTAACAAAGAGCTAAAGAACAACTTGTTGGCTAGATTGCTTTCTTCTAGCTATGAAGCCATTGGGAAACTTGTAAGCTCTTCCTTGTTCTTAGTAGTCTTTTTTATTATTTGTTGATGCATATTCCATTGTTATGGTAATGTGATTGTGCCCTTATTTGAGCTTCAAGCTTTCAGCTTTAACCTGCTTGATCATGCAAATAGCTTTTTTTTTTTTTTTTTTCCCACTACACAAGGATAATTGATTTTTAGAACATAATTGGAAGTGTGATACAGGCCCCACTTCGTTTTGGGAGTGCCTTCTGTTCATAATCAAGCAACTTAGTAAAAGTTTGATCAATGTAGTCACTCAGTGATCAAGTTTCTTAAGTTATGCTAGATTCTTTTCTCTCTCTCTTTTATTTTTATTTTTATGCTAGGTGAAGTTATGCTAAACTCTTTTGTTTAATGTTTCCTAAATAACTCATTTACTTCAATAATATCATAGGATACCTATGATGTTCTTCCTTAATGGGTATACCATGTATTGCTGATGGCATATAATACTGATGCTAGATGAAACATTGGAACAATTACCCATATGAATGACCAAAGATTTAAGTTTTGTGGCTTTTGCAAAATTCCTGAAATTTTGGGTACTTTGTTTCAATTTTGAGCTCTGCTGCAAAAACCCAAAGAATATGGTGAAGATATCATTTTAACTGATCTTTTTATGGACTTTGTGAGCGCGATACTGCATTTCTTCCTTTGAGTGAGATACATGATCAATCTGGCTTTATGATAATGAATCTAATAATCCATCAATGCAACTCTTCTCTGTTGATCTATTGATGTCTGTTCAGGGTGGCCCCCACATCAGCGCTCCTTATTTCATCTAAAACCCACATCCTCGATGATGGGGGAAGAGTTAGCTTCCTTTCTTTTGCCTTACTGTAAGGATCCGTATAATAAAGCCCCCTAGTCTATGGTTAGTTGACTTCCTAGTTCAATGATCTTGCATAGAATAAGATGATCCTATGAATGTGGATAAATGAACAGAAAAAATGAATTTCCAATCGGACATATATGAGATGGTGAGAGTGAAATGTCTACTTATACAAGACTACATACGATAACAGTGGTGTTTCTGGGCTTTGTTTAATCCATCAATTTGGGATAGTTTTTGTTATTGAAGCCGCACATCTGAATGAATGAAAACTCAAATTATGAGCTATAGATAAAAATGATGAATAGTTTTAGTCACTATTGCTGCTTTGGAGTGATAATCAATATATTATTGTCTTTGCATTTTTTATTTAATTTTCCTCAAGGCGTAACCAGTTTGTGTTAGCATTTAGTTATTAAAGTTGTTGACTTGAAACACCAAAACATCAGAATATAAGTTAGTCTCAACCATAAATAGTTATTGATCAATTTTGAAACCAATTCTTCCTCAAGAGGAAAGGTCTTTAAAAAGTTCTCTCATTCATTTATTTTATCTCTTTCAGATTGGACAAGAGGACAAACATTCTCTGAAGCAGAATCCATCTGCTTATACAAAAATTTTGACCTCTGCACTAAGAGGGCTGTACAGGTTTGTTCTTGAGACCACTGAGTTGAGGTATCCTGTGTGGGATTCTAATGCCTAACTAAGCATGTTTTTGGAATTGAGGCCAAAATTATAGATATTAATTATTACTGATTGGAATATTAGTAGCACCAAGTGGGGTTGCTTTATCAGATTATGATAGACTTGTTGAATTAAAAATCTGCTTTCTATATTTGGTTTAAATTTGGCAAAGTTGAAATTCTGATTTTACTCTCAATCCAAACATGGATCAATTAAAGCGAAAATTATAAATGACATGCAAAATTTCAATAGGAGACAATGTGAATTCTGATAATATCATATCATATATAATAATATCGCATATACACAACACAAGACTAATGATATGGAAATGTCATGCATGTGTGTGCCCCCTAGACCCTTTGGCAACATAAAAAAGAAACGAAGGGGAGGGTGGGGGAGGGGAGGGGGGGGTCTCGAACATATCAAGGCGGAGGTGGAGGAAACACTGAGTGAAGGTAGGCCATCATCTCCTCATGCTGGTGATCCATACGCTCCTCAAGACGCCCAAGTCTCTGATCGAGATGCTCAAACTGAGAGGTGAAGTCGGTCTGACACTCATCTATGCGATCCTCCATAGACTGGAAACGAGTATCATTGACGACTGCAAGCTCCTCCATACGAGTCCCGATAGAACTGATCTGAGCGGATAAATCCATCCAAGGCGCATGATCGGGTGCATGAGGTGCCTAAAATGGTATCTCTGCGTGAGAAGGCTCAGATGGTCCAGATGTGTATGCCGGCTCAGATATCATCGGCTGAGGAGGAGGAATGTTGCACTCAGACATGCTCTGCTCAAAGTCCCTCTGAGGGTCTAGCCCACCCTCCATCTCTCGAATCTCGTCCTCCTCCTCATCTACATTATGCATCTGTCCCTGCCCCTGGTCCTGTGGCGGTGGTCGCTCAGCTCTCCTGATCCAAGAGCCATCAGGGGCCTTCTCAAACTTCATCCAGCCCAGAGACTGCTCGTCATATGTGTCATACGTGGTTGGGGCCTCCAAATCTGTCTCGCGGCTCAAATCAACCCCGGCATCCTTGAATACTCTCGTGAGGAAGCAACCATAGGGGAGGACGCGGGTCTTGCTCTCACAGCAAGATATCATATGCATCATCATTAGGTACCCGACATGAATCCGTTTCCCTGTTAAAATGGAATCCACTATGAAAGCCTCGAGGTAGGATACCTCGTCTCGATGTCCGCCCCGTGGCAACATAATGGAGCAGACCATGTGATGAAGGATACGGCTAATCACTGTCAGACTATGTGCAGAGGGTTTGCCCATCCCCTGGGCATTGACAAGTCCACACAGCCTCTGAATAGCCTCTCTGGGCTCAAATCCCGGGACCGTCGGCCACACCTTGGACTCATACACCCTGAGTCCAACTGATGGTATATCGAAAATCCGGCAAATGCTCTCCGGACTCAAGGTGATCTCAACTCCTCTGACAGTCGATGTGATCGGTCCTCCAACCCCGTAGGTCACCCGTGAGTAGAAAGTGCGAATCAGAGTCGGGAAGATAGGCTCCGAAATAGTCACCACTGGCAGCCATCTCATCCGTCCAAATATCGCCTCAAATCCAAAGTACTTAAGCTGGGAGAAATTGATGCTTCTCCCTGGAATAACTTTCCGCTGGGCAAATTTTTGTTTATATCTCTGGTAGTCTTCGACAGAGCCGAAAAGAGCGGTGTCGTACCTCGCCTTTCGGCGAGCCTCGGACTGATCTGCCTGAGATGGCTCAGCAGGGCGCTTGCCCTGAGCCCTGGAAGCGGCTGACTCTCTCCTAGGTGCCATCCGAAAGGCTCAGATGAAGGAGACGAGGCTGAAGAGAGGGATGCACACACACCTGAAAGGCCTCAAGCGCGGGAATACACTGACGCAGGCTCTGACGCGCCAACTGATGAGGAAATCGCCCAAATGCGCAGGCCTGAGTCCCAAAATCCAAAAACCCTAGACTCCACAATCTAATCCGTACGTCTCAGAAGGCTGTAATGGCGTAAAAAATCCCTTCAGGGCAGCTGGAACGGCAAAAGCCTTGAAGCACCAGAAGAAATGGGTGAGAAACTGATGCGCGGGAAGCGCTTTAAATTCTCACCCCGACGAACCGGTCGACCGGTCAGTCCCCCGGTCGACCGCCTGGCGCCCGGTCAACGCGGTCAACGCAGCGATTTTTGTCATTTTCCTTGTCTCGTGATCCTCCCCCTCCCCTTTTCAGTTGAAATCCCCAATTTTTGTGTTCACAAGGCTTAACATGTTTTTTTTTTTTGTGTTCATATCTTAGTTATTTTTAAAATTTTCATAGAACCACTATGTTATTTTAAATCTCATTTATTTAATATTCAAAAATAATTTTTTCTTTTAACCTTTTTATATAAATTTTAGATTTCATAATTTATAAATTGATATATTGTTTTTGTTGATTTTCTTATAGATTCTAACTTTAATATTGAAAATTTATTATTAAACATAAAAAAATGACATACAATTGTGTTTAACTACTAACAAAATATAAGATTATTACAAACATATATATTCAAGCTTGTTTAGTTTAAAGTTATAGACCTTATGAAAAAATAAACAAAAATTGAAGAAAAGGAAAAGAAAAAAAAAATTATTTATTAAAAAACTCATAAACGACAACTTAATATATGAAAAGAACTAAAATTATTATTACTATTATTATTATTATTGAATTTCAAAAGTGTTAACTCCTTTTCGAACTATATTTATTAATTTTAAAAATAAGTTTTTATCGATACACGAATAACTCGTTATTTTGACATAAAATATTGGTGAGACGTAATTAACCAGAACTTTTAAAAAGTGATAGAAAAAAAGTAATATGTATGTAGGGGCTGTTTTATTAAACAAATTGATATTTATGTCAACGATATTAATAAGCCTAAAAGAATAGAAGACAAATTCAAATGAAGCCCCCACCTTAAACTCAGTTCAACTAGGCTTGCTACAACTCGAGCCTGCCAAGACCATACCAACCTTCATAAACAGGAAATATCAATCTACTTAAGAAAATTGTCAACAAGAGTCCCCGTCTACTCCTTCAATTAATCCTCTATCACAACTCAGCTTTCCTGATAGATTTATTTTAGTATTTTTGGATTTCGATTTTTCCGGATGTCATTTGACCACCTTATAAGTGTAACGAACCTACTTAAACAACATCCAAGCCATATGATACAAGGCCAAGTGAATAATGAAAGTCTTGATGTAATCAAGATGGTTATAACTTAAGAGCTTAGTAGTGTGTGGACCAGTTTGCAGCACTCCCAACTCTAGGCATGCCAGTCTCCTTCTTGGCTTCAACATCCACCTTGAAATTTGCACCACACATCTGGCCAGAACTATCCACCCGTGGCTCTGCCCTTAACTCATTTAGCGGGTGCTCAAAACTCCTCAAACCTCCAGAGGTTGTAAAGAAGCATCCTGAGAAGAAAAAGACAGAAAAATTCAGCAACATATAATACCCATGTTCATTGGGAATTTTCTTGGGTAAAAGTGGGAATGAATAACAGAATGAGGAAATGGAGCCTAAAATTTCATCTCAATGTAGAACAGATTAAAGACAGGATATTAAAAGAGGGCAACAATGAAAATGGCAATGGAATTGCTTGGAAGCAGCAAAGAAAGCATCCATACATTACCACTTAACACAGATCTCAAGCCATATATTTGTCTCCATTGGATTTCCTTATATTTGGGAAAGTTAAAATAAGTTCATAACAAAAGATCAGCCACAATGGAAAAGATTTCAGCAGACCATACATACATTCAAGAGTATAGATCAAGGTTGTGCCATTCTACTGCTCTACCATGGCATAGATCAAGAGCCCATCAATTAAAGGCAACATCATAGCACAATGCAACATGACAAATCTAAAACCAAGCAAGAAGGCATCGCAAGGAAACATAGAATATGGATACATCATACCGTATGGGCAAAACAAAGTAACTTCTTAACAAATTCATTACAACTTCTACGCTGAATATGACAGACCATACATAAAACAAAGATCTCAGGGTAACATGGTAGTTTAGGCCCATCTAGCCCATATACAGACGCAACTATCAACTGAGCTAACGTCATTTCATCTCAAGGCAATCTAAGATCAATCAGAAGACATCTCAAGGCAATACAACAATATAAACCATATATGGATCATTATGCCATTATCATAATAGTTTCACTCTACACACATTTCCCTTTATGTTTGTCGGATAAGTTCAGCTATGTTTCCCACTTGAACACAAACCCACTTCTTACTTATTTCAATTTTCAAAGAACATCCATGTTAACTTCTCAGGTAACTCCACAAATCTCGGAAACTAAACCATTTGAAACATGCCAACAGGTTCCCAAGGAAAAACTCAAACAATGATGACATGGTTTCCCCAAACTATGGATTCAATATGCAAAACATATAACAATACCTTTAGGAAATGGAGCAAAAGATTTCCCGCAGCCCTTCTTCACAGTCTCTTCATCATCAGAAAGAACAAGATGGCCTTCAGAATCTACTCCCCAGAAGAAGGGAACACTCTCATCAGAATCCTGCATTACATTGTGGGTAAAGTTACACCTGATGTAAGCTGCCTTCAAAGAAGGTGATCATAACAATCTGAGAGCAACAAGAGGGATACTTGAAATTGGATAGCAAAATTACTAGCCAAAAGGTTTACTCACAGCAGCTAGAAATGCAGTTCTGTTAGAGCTGTCATAGAGAACAAATGCAAATTTCCCATGGAGATCTCTCACAACTTGATCTGTAGGATATGGACCTCTATATCTCAGAGTCCTATAAGCTTCTATGACAATGATCACCTCATTTGCTGTTTTGTTTAACACATACTGTTGCTTAAGAAGAGCAACATTCTCAATATGTCCTTGAAACAAGCAGAATATATCATCCACAACTGCCAACAATCTGACAAAAAAAGAGGAGATAGATCACAATCAGCAACCGATATGCCAAGTGAAAAGAGGGATAAAGTCAGTGGTAAGTTGGGAAGAAAGCAACAAGAAAGAAAGAAATTCAGATTTAATCTCTTTCCCTTCTTGTTGTAAGATTCTGATGCTTTACAAATTCATTCAACATTACTTACAGGAAGATGCAATTGTTCAGGATTAGGCATGAATAGAACAAAATGAGAACAACTTATCAATGGAAATGAAATAATCCAATTTTTTGTTTTCCATGGCATTCAAACACACAAGTAACAGTAATAATGGTGGCATCATAAAGCTAAAAAATGTGGTTAATGGGGCATTGTGCTAATAATCCAATTTTTTGTTCGCCGAGGGAAGCCAGGCCAAAACCTCACCCTGATACCAAATGATGTAGGACCACATATACTACTAAGAGCTTAAGCTAATTGTGGGTAGAGGTAGCCCCACATATAAGGCCCAACCAACGTTAGTAATCAGCCGATGTAGGACATTGGATTTCCGTCCATACTACATCACATTAAAAATAGGTATTATCTATAAAAATAGATTTTTCCCTAAAATAAAAATGATCAGACATTCAAAGAAATGAAAAAATATCAAATTCTGTAAGAAAGCAAAATCAATATGATTTCAAATGCTATGCAAGCATAGATGGAACATTTCATGGCACATCTAAAACAATGGCCCAAACATAGAATCATATAAAATGACTGAATCTGTATTTTGTATTCATTAAAACCAACTGAATATAACATACCATCCACAACAGAACACAAAAGACCAAAAAAAGGGAAAACAAAAGAAAAGAAACGAGATAATCTCTAGATTTGGATTATGTGCCTTAGTAAGTGAACTCAAATATGCTTCAAAAACCGAGTCAAATGGAAAACTTAAGTAATTGAACAAAAAGAGATGTTAATAGCTATGATAGAAAAATGACTGATCAAAACAAGGAATCTGTGATCCATTTTTGTGGGGTTTGTAGAAAGAAATCCCTTAAGGCTCCTTTTGGTTGCTGAGAAATATAAGGAGAATAAAGGAAAACATAGAAGCTACAACAGTCAATTCAACATGCAGACCAGTAATAAGATTAAGATTTCCCAGCAGCCAAACATATATTAATATGAAACGGAAATTATAAAAAAACACTTAACAGGATCTATAAGACTCTTCAAGACTTGGGAATCTATCTGGTTCATTGTTTTCAAAATCTGTATGAAAGAATTATAACAACATTAAGAACATAGATTATCTCAAAATAATCATCCTCTTTTAAAATTCCACGTAGTTTCCCTTTCTTTGACTATAATTTCTCTGCAGCCCAAACGTACCTTAAGAGAAAAATGAGAGGACCCACAATTATAATGATTAAAGAAAATAATAATAATAATAATAACGAAAAATATAGAAAATGGAAACATGAGTACCATAAATATATTAGCCTGACCATATTCCTAGACATTAAGTAGATTAGACCAAAGGGAGGAGAATACATACGTTTTAGGAGGAACCAATACTCAATATAACCTTCATAACGCATGATTCTTCTATGCTTTTGAAGGAAGATAGAATTGTAATCCATGAATATCAATATTCTAGTTAGGCAAGCACCAAAATATTGTTCTGTTACCTGCTCCTATATCGTGCCATTTGTCTTTGTGTAGGTTCAACCAGGTAAAAAAGGGCAACTGAATCTGCCACAAAAAACACCTGTTCCTGCTAAAAAGGCTAAATTAGTTTCACCTCAAAACACAGGTGATCTTCAATGTTTGTAATTTGTGGTTTTTATAGCTGTCTTTAGTTATTGATGCAAGCCTATGAATATTATGGTTTTATGAGTGTATCTGTATAATTTCTATGCCACACTATCCTGATATGTGTTTTTTTCCCCTAGTTAAATAATTTAATACGAGTAAATTTGGAATGCATAGGTGCCCCATTCATAAGGTATTCATCTTACCTTACGATAATTTGAAACCAATACTCAAATCAGATAAGCAGCTAATTGACTACTGTTGTTATCCTATGCCATCGGCCTGTTACCAGCAATCTCATTTTCATTTATAGCACCATTGTAGAATTGATATTTGAACTTCAAGCCTATGCAAAACACAATGGAGATATTTGTTTTCATAAGACATCCAAATGCACCTCAAATAAAATGTATTTAAAATAGTAAATAAAGAATGGGTTTAATAAGGAAACCAGAGGTCCAAACTCAATACGATAATTCATGCAAGCAGGCAAGCCTAGCTCACCCTAATGTAGTAAACAGAAACAGGTCGACCGGTTGACCTGGGAACTCGACCGGTAGACACTGGTCTTTTTTGGTGCGAGTCCCAAAATGGTCAGTGGCTACCGGTTGCAAACCAACATGCGACGGTTGATGCTATTTCTCGACCGGTTTGACACTGACAATTTTGTTTCCCCCGAAACCAAAAGCGGGACTTGCTACCGGTTGATGCATTGCCTCAAACGGTTGAAACTGCCCAAGTTTTATGGAAAAAAATATAGTAGGCTGACCATATTCGTAGAGATTATAGTACATTAGACCAAGGGAGGAGAATACATACGTTTTACGAGGAACCAATACTCAATATAACCTTCCTAACGCATGATTCTTCTATGCTTTTTGATGGAAATAGTCATAACCTTCCTTCTGCCATCTTTAACCAGGGATATCCGACTCAATATTTAAAAGACAAAAATATTCATGGCACCCAAATGGGAACCTAAATTATGTGATGTCTACCAACAATTTAAAATATACAGAAGAAGGTTTAAAGAGATGAAAATAACCTATATATCAAGAGCTATAAACAAAATAAGATAGGTATAATATATACATGTAGAGGAAAATACATCATCAATATACCATCATTTGCATTGAGCGAATACATTTACGCCATTTATGTGAATGGCCGATGACAACATCCATAAGTAATACGAGAAGTCATAATAACAAAAGGGCATTTATATTAGCCAAATGTCAAAAAACAGAATGAAAGTTTAATAACTATAAAACTAGTACAAAATGTAGAAGGGGTCATTAATGGTCTGGTCCATGAAGCGGGAAGTGGGATCGGAAGAAGACCATCATCTCATCATGCTGGCGTCGTATAACTTGCATACCCTCTTTCACTTCCTCGTGTAAACCATCAATGCGATTCTCCAGAGATGTCAACCGTCGATCATTGGCTAGTACAATCTCCTCCAAGCGGGTACCAAGGGACTTAATCTGGGCATTGAGGTTATCTGATGCCTCAAAGTCGTCCGGTCCAATTAGTGAAGGATGATTTGTTGACGCCCTAGCTATTACACCACCTGTTGACGGTATTTGTGTGACATTTTCTTTTGCATGAGTTCTTCCCTGTACATCATGATCTTCATATTCTTCATCGTCGGAGGGCCCATTGTCTGAAGAGACATCAACCTCTGAGGGGGGGACGGAAGACTTCCTTGCCCATGAACCATCTTTCTTCCGTACGAAATGCATGCGGCGAAGTGAAGCCCGATCATATGTATCAAATGATTTGAGTTTTTTCCCGTCTGTCTCATTGCGCAAATTGACATCGAAGTACTTGACAATCTTTGTGATAAACATGCCATAGGGGAGAACTAAATCTTCGCTGATTGAACATGCTTTCATATGTTGGAAAATTATGTAACCAATATTAACCTTTCTTTCTGTGAGAATGCTGTCAACCAAAAAAGCCTCCAAGAAAGATACATCATCGCGGTGCCCTCCTTTAGGGATGAAAATGTACGATATCATGTGATGTAGGATACGACTCAACACAGTCAACAAATGGGAAGTTGGTCTATCAGCTCTCGGGTAACCACATAGCCTCTGTAAAGCTTCTGCAGGTTTGAAACCTTCCACCCTTGGCCACTTCTTAGCTTCATACAAACAAACCCCTTCGTTTGGAATCTCTAAAATCCGACAAAGTGCAGCAACATCAAAAACAATCTGTACACCATTAATCGTGGTAGTAATGGGTCCTTCGTCTTCGAATGTCATATTGGAGTAGAAACATTTCACAACCTTGGGATAAATGAACTCATTGACGGAGACAATTGGAAGCCAACCCATTCTCGCGAAAAGCACATCGAAATGGAAATAACTGAGCTTGCAAAAGCAATGTTCCTACCCGGGATTACGGTCCGATTCGCAAAGTGAAGATGAAATCGTTGGGCTAGGTCAGGGGTTGCGAACATAGATCGATCAAAGGTGGCCTTCTTACGAACCTCCGGACTTGCTTCCACGGCCGGACATTTACCATTGTTGGGGGTGCGTTTTGCTCCATCGGAGGTGTTGTGGGTGCTTTGGCTTGGTTGTTGTCGGTCGGAGGTCTTTTTGTTGGTCCCGCGCATCCTTGATACCGCCGGCCTCTTCCCTTTCCGACCGGCTGAGGATGCTTCGACCGGTGCTCGTTTTGGGGGCATGAGTATTCAGATGGGCTTCAGCTATTGCGTGAGGATGAAGAAGACTCAAGTGGAAGAAGGACGGGTTCAGGTCTCGCGCGAGGATGAAGAAGAATGGAGTAGAAGACAAAGGGGTTGAGGGGTAGAACTGGTTTGAACATCGGTCGACCTTCGTGGAAAGACATCCAGTTTATGAACTAATTAAATTTTAATTAACTTAATGGCTTACATTATATTTGCTACACTTTTAATGTAAAAGTTTCCATATGAACTGATTAAACCTATAATGGATTAAATGAATAAATATTTTGATGTACCTTAAAGAAATTAATTGAAGTTAATTTCACAAAATTTATATTAAGAAAAATAAAATATGAGAACTTAAGTTAATTAAATCATATAAATTAACTAATCTTTTTGATAGGTACGGTATAGTGTAATGAACTCACTAAGATATAGTCACACCTAATAGATTAAATTGTAATTAACTAACATATACTACCATAAGGGGCATCAAATTAATTATGGTTGTATGACAAAATGTTCGAATAAGTACGATATACCATGGTGAGTGAAATAAATTAATGAATCTGAATTTATTTAAAATTTCCATAAGTAGAATATCATAACTTATCTCATTTTACGTAAATAAGTGTAATTAACCTAC
The DNA here is from genome assembly GCA_037355405.1 of Vitis amurensis. NCBI lineage: Eukaryota > Viridiplantae > Streptophyta > Magnoliopsida > Vitales > Vitaceae > Vitis > Vitis amurensis. Next base: position 39,057 of record JBAPGN010002562.1, on the reverse strand, counting down.
CTTTCTCATGTCAAGGATATATTATGAAGCATTAATTAAAAATAAAATTAGTTAATTCATGGAAAAATATAGTGTAATGAACTCACTAAGATATAACTCAGACCTATTAGATTAAAATTGTAATTAACTAACATATACTATCATAGGGCCATTAAAATTAATTATGGTTGTATGACAAAATGTTCGAACAAGAACGATATACCATGGTGAGTGACATAAATTAATGAATCTGAATTTTTTAAAATTTCCATAAGTAGAATATCATAACATATCTCATTTTACGTAATTAAGTCTACTTAACTAAGCTTTCTCATATATAGGATATATTAGGAAGCATGATTTAAAAAAAAAAATACCATTAATTGATGAAAAAATATAGTAAGTAGGAAACGGTATCAAAACATAGTTACAATAAATTGGCTAAACAACAGTAACAAATGTCAATATTATCAATTAAGTCCATATCTCCCCTTTATATTTCTTAAGTTATACAATTATCCATTTGCAATGGGTGTAAAAAATAACCACATTAGGCTGACTTTCCCAACTGATATAAATGTTATATTTAATGGCACCTAAAAAACTGATGCAAATATCCAAACTATCAACCACTAAGTGTACCATTGTGGTGGTAGGTTTTCAACATGTGGCAGCCTATTAAAAAATGTAATAACTCCAGCAACCAACCACATACATATCTTAGTATATATTTGGGGGAGTTTTAGTATTGTAAGAACCTTAGCATCTGAACGAGGGCTGCTATTTGTTGGAGAACAGGTCACAAAAAACATCCAGAAGACAAATCTTCAGGTCAACTCATCACACTTGACCTTCCATTTTAACGGTATTCTTTAACTCAAAAGAATAGGTAAACAAATCCATAATAATTTTTTTAAAAGCTTAATCCTTCATTTTGATGGATGGGGGATATTTCGAAAACCTAATAGTAGGATTTTTATGGTATTAATTGATGTTAAAAGAGTTTGGATTTTGAATGTCTAAAAGCACATTGTTGAAATAATGCTAGTTTTCTTGTTGACATTGAGATTAATTTTGTAATATAGGAGTCATTGTTGGCTGTAAATCGACAACATCAATAATTATAGGGTAATACATATTCAATATACTTAAAGAGAGAATCACCTTAAGAAAATGTGTATTTTAAGACTCCATATGGGGTAAGTCGGAAATAAGTTTCGGTGTAAACCCAAAAGTTTTCCGTGGCTTTTAATAGAATTATATATAAAACATTTTCATGTTTTAGCATATGTGACTGGCAAACAAATTAAACATAAAGCAATTAGCCTANGGTTAATGGGGCATTGTGCTAATAATCCAATTTTTTGTTCGCCGAGGGAAGCCAGGCCAAAACCTCACCCTGATACCAAATGATGCAGGACCACATATACTACTAAGAGCTTAAGCTAATTGTGGGTAGAGGTAGCCCCACATATAAGGCCCAACCAACGTTAGTAATCAGCCGATGTAGGACATTGGTTTCCGTCCATACTACATCACATTAAAAATAGGTATTATCTATAAAATAGATTTTTCCCTAAATAAAAAGATCAGACATTCAAAGAATGAAAAAATATCAAATCTGTAGAAAGCAAAATCAATATATTTCAATGCTATGCAAAGCATAGATGGAACATTTCATGGCACATCTAAAACAATGCCCCAAACATAGAATCATATAAAATGACTGAATCTGTATTTTGTATTCATTAAAACCAACTGAATATAATATACCATCCACAACAGAACACAAAAGACCAAAAAAAGGGAAAACAAAAGAAAAGAAACGAGAAAAATCTCTAGAATTGGATTATGTTGCCTTGGTAAGTGAACCTCAAATAGCTTCACAAAAACGAGTCAAATGGAAAAACTTAAGTAATTGAACAAAAGAGATGTTAATAGCTATGATAGAAAAATGACTGATCAAACAAGGAATCTGTTATCCATTTTTGTGGGTTTGTATAAAAGAAATCCCTTAAGGCTCCTTTTGGTATGCTGAGAAATATAAGGAGAATAAAGGAAAAACATAGAAGCTAACAACAGTCAATTCAACATGCAAGACCACTAAATAAGATTAAATTATTTAAGCTATGATTTCTGAGGTGGTTAATTACTTACATTCTTTTATGCATGGGAGATTAAATTAACCAAATAAGGGATACAAGAATTTTACAATAAAACCCCTGTACTAATTATGGAGATAAAAAACCACTCTAAAACTTTTAATATAAAAATCCAGTATTTAAGATAAAGTTACACAAAATGAGTTCATAACTTACCCCTAAGATTTACTTTCCAAAACTTACAACTTGATCCATGTCCATGACACAACCAATTTCCTATTGTTCTAGTGAATTCTTCTTAGCAAACACTAAAGGGATGTTAAGTTTTATAACTTAAGATTTGAGCTTGAATCTTCATTGAGAGATTAAGAATGACAAGGCAAGTTAGGTGAGTCTTTCTCAATGTGTCCAAACCTTAAATGGGTTAAAGGAGGATTTATATAGGTCTATAAGCTAAGGAGTTCGGTATCTCAAATTCCCAACAAGAATACTCATGAATTTTCAAAAACATTATCTATTATATTCTAGCAGATTCGAGATAACTGCTTGAGTGCACTTACCCACCACTCAAGAGCCTTGGGCATTTGAGCATTGGATAAGTGCTTGAGCGGTTCTAGTACTTAAGTGCTACTTCCACCACTCGAGCGTCCCCTGTTTTTCCAAAGCATTAATTTAAACATTTTTAAATAAAAAAAATACATCAATCCATTTGAAACCTTTAACCCACCTACCTTACAACTAAACAGACTTTAGTAAACTTACTTATGAACTTTTTGATTACTCCAGTGTTATGATGATATTATCAGCAACGCTGTTCCCAAACATTCAGTATCCAATAAGAGAAACAGAATGTAGACCAAGCAACAAACAATATAAGCAATAATCAACCTTTTTCTGTCCACATGGATCCTTGGAAGCTTCTAAGGGGTGAAGGAATTGTTGCTTGGATCTCCAACACCACGTTGTCCCAGCATAGACAAATGCTACATCACGCAAAGTGCTAAAGAAGGTGAAGAACTCTTCCAGTTGTGGCGAAGTTGTGAATCAATTTGAATAGAGCTCAGTTTCATAATAAGGCAAAACCGGTCGACCGGTTCATCCTCAACCGGTAGACCTTTCTGCTCGACGGTTACCACAGGCCATTTTCTTCATGCATTGGCAAAGTGGCCAGTGGCTACCGGTTGCAAAACATTTTGCGACCGGTTGAGGGTGTTCCTCGACCGGTTGACACTGCCAAATTTTTCCCCCATAACCCAAATGGGCACATGCAACCGGTAGCAAAACAAACTAGTACCGGGTGATGCAATGCCGCAAACGCTTGCAACTGCCCAAGTTTTATGGGAAAAAAATATAGTAGGCTGACCATATTCGTAGAGATTATAGTAGATTAGACCAAGGGAGGAGAATACATACGTTTTACGAGGAACCAATACTCAATATAACCTTCCTAACGCATGATTCTTCTATGCTTTTGATGGAAATAGTCATAACCTTCCTTCTGCCATCTTTAAACCAGGGATTTCCGACTCAATATTTAAAAGACAAAAATATTCATGGCACCCAAATGGGAACCTAAATTATGTGATGTCTACCAACAATTTAAAATATACAGAAGAAGCTTTAAAGAGATGAAAATAACCTATATATCAAGAGCTATAAACAAAATAAGATAGGTATAATATATACATGTAGAGGAAAATACATCATCCATATACCATCATTTGCATTGAGCGAATACATTTACGCCATTTATGTGAATGGCCGATGACAACATCCATAAGTAATACGAGAAGTCATAATAACAAAAGGGCATTTATATTAGCCAAATGTCAAAAAACAGAAAGAAAGTTTAATAACTATAAAACTAGTACAAAATGTAGAAGGGGTCATTAATGGTCTGGTCCATGAAGCGGGAAGTGGGATCGGAAGAAGACCATCATCTCATCATGCTGGCGTCGTATAACTTGCATACCCTCTTTAACTTCCTCTTGTAAACCATCAATGCGATTCTCCAGAGATGTCAACCGTCGGTCATTGGCTAATACAATCTCCTCCAAGCGGGTACCAAGGGACTTAATCTGGGCATTGAGGTTATCTAATGCCTCAGAGTCGTCCGGTCCAATTAGTGAAGGATGATTTGTTAACGCCCTAGCTCTTACACCACCTGTTGACGGTATTTGTGTGACATTTGCTTTTGCATGAGTTCTTCCCTGTACATCCTGATCTTCGTATTCTTCATCGTCGGAGGGCCCATTGTCTGAAGAGACATCAACCTCTGAGGGGGGAACGGAAGACTTCCTTGCCCATGAACCATCTTTCTTCCGTACAAAATGCATGCGCCGAAGTGAAGCCCGATCATATGTATCAAATGATTTGAGTTTTTTCCCGTCTGTCTCATTGCGCAAATTGACATCGAAGTACTTGACAATCTTTGTGATAAACATGCCATAGGGGAGAACTGAATCTTCGCTGATTGAACATGCTTTCATATGTTGGAAAATTATGTAACCAATATTAACCTTTCTTTCTGTGAGAATGCTGTCAACCAAAAAAGCCTCCAAGAAAGATACATCATCGCGGTGCCCTCCTTTAGGGATGAAAATGTACGATATCATGTGATGTAGGATACGACTCAACACAGTCAACAAATGGGAAGTTGGTCTATCAGCTCTCGGGTAACCACATAGCCTCTGTAAAGCTTCTGCAGGTTTGAAACCTTCTACCCTTGGCCACTTCTTAGCTTCATACAAACAAACCCCTTCGTTTGGAATCTCTAAAATCCGACAAAGTGCAGCAACATCAAAAACGATCTGCACACCGTTAATCGTGGTAGTAATGGGTCCTTCGTCTTCGAATGTCATATTGGAGTAGAAACATTTCACAACCTTGGGATAAACGAACTCATTGACGGAAACAATCGGAAGCCAACCCATTCTCGCGAAAAGCACATCGAAATGGAAATAACTGAGCTTTGCAAAAGCAATGTTCCTACCCGGGATTACGGTCCGATTCGCAAAGTGAAGATGAAATCGTTGGGCTAGGTCAGGGGTTGCGAACATAGATCGATCAAAGGTGGCCTTCTTACGAACCTCCGGACTTGCTTCCACGGCCGGACGTTTACCATTGTTGGGGGTGCGTTTTGCTCCATCGGAGGTGTTGTGGGTGCTTTCGCTTGGTTGTTGTCGGTCGGAGGTCTTTTTGTTGGTCCCGCGCAGCCTTGATACCGCCGGCCTCTTCCCTTTCCGACCGGGTGAGGATGCTTCGACCGGTGCTCGTTTTGGGGGCATGAGTATTCAGATGGGCTTCAGCTATTGCGTGAGGATGAAGAAGACTGAAGTGGAAGACGGACGGGTTCAGGTCTCGCGCGAGGATGAAGAAGAATGGAGTAGAAGACAAAGGGGTTGGGGGTAGAACTGGTTTGAGCATCGGTCGACCTTCGTGGAGAGGCATCCAGTTTATGAACTACTTAAATTTTAATTAACTTAATGTCTTACATTATATTTGCTACACTTTTAATGTAAAAGTTTCCATATGAACTGATTAAACCTATAATGGATTAAATGAATAAATATTTTGATGTACCTTAAAGAAATTAATTGAAGTTAATTTCACAAAATTTATATTAAGGAAAATAAAATATGAGAACTTAAGTTAATTAAATCAGATAAATTAACTAATCTTTTTGATAGGTACGGTATAGTCTAATGAACTCACTAAGATATAGTCACACCTAATAGATTAAAATTGTAATTAACTAACATATACTACCATAGGGGCATCAAAATTAATTATGGTTGTATGACAAAATGTTCGAATAAGTACGATATACCATGGTGAGTGAAATAAATTAATGAATCTGAATTTATTTAAAATTTCCATAAGTAGAATATCATAACTTATCTCATTTTACGTAATTAAGTGTAATTAACCTACCTATCTCATGTCAAGGATATATTATGAAGCATTAATTAACAATAAATTACGTTAATTCATGGAAAAATATAGTGTAATGAACTCACTAAGATATACTCAGACCTATTAGATTAAAATTGTAATTAACTAACATATACTATTATAGGGGCATTAAAATTAATTATGGTTGTATGACAAAATGTTCGAATAAGAACGATATACCATGGTGAGTGACATAAATAAATGAATCTGAATTTATTTAAAATTTCCATAAGTAGAATATCATAACATATCTCATTTTACGTAATTAAGTCTACTTAACTAACCTTTCTCATATATAGGATATATTAGGAAGCATGATTTTTTTTAAAAAATACCGTTAATTGATGAAAAAATATAGTATGTAGGAAACGGTATCAAAACATAGTTACAATAAATTGGCTAAACAACAGTAACAAATGTCAATATTATCAATTAAGTCCATATCTCCCCTTTATATTTTCTTAAGTTATACAATTATCCATTTGCAATGGCTGTAAAAAATAACCACATTAGGCTGACTTTCCCAACTGATATAAATGTTATATTTAATGGCACCTAAAAAACTGATGCAAATATCCAAACTATCAACCACTAAGTGTACCATTGTGGTGGTAGGTTTTCAACATGTGGCAGCCTATTAAAAAAGGTAATAACTCCAGCAACCAACCACATACATATCTTAGTATATATTTGGGGGAGTTTTAGTATTGTAAGAACCTTAGCATCTGAACGAGGGCTGCTAGTTGTTGGAGAACAGGTCACAAAAAACATCCAGAAGACGAATCTTCAGCTCAAGCTGCATCACACTTGGACCTTCCATTTTAACGGTATGATCTTTAACTCAATAAATAATAGGTAAACAAAGCCATAATACATTTTTTTAGCTTAATGCATTCATCTTTGAAATGGATGGGGGAATATTTCGAAAACCTAATAGTGATTTTTAAATGGTATGTATTGATGTTAAAGAGTTTGGATTTTGATTGTCTAAAGCACATTGTTAGTAATATGCATCAGTGATCTGTTGAACAGTTGAGATTAATTTAGTTAATATAAGTGAGTAATGTTGGCTGTAAAAATCACAACATCATCAAAATTATAGGGTAATACATATTCAAATGACTTAAAAAGAGAGAATCAACCTTAAGAAATGTGTATTATTGACTCCCAATATGGGGTAAGTTTGGAATAAGTTTGGCGGTGTACCCAAAAGCAATTAGCCTAAATAGGGCAACCTCCTTAGGCTAATTGTTTCCGTGTTCTTTTAGCCTAAACCGATCCATGTTTCCGTGTTATTTTAAAGAAAGTGGATGAGAGGTATTAATTATTGTGACTGACAAACTCCTTGAAGATGGCAACTAAGATTAAGGTTGGAAATTTTGTTAACATAGTATGCCTAAATAGGGCAACATTATAACGTTTTGATAAGGAATGAAGGCCTTAATGAAATCAACAACGAAAAGAAACAATTAGCTAATCGGTTTAAATATTAAAACAGTGAATACCGGATGAGGAATTTCTCAACCGGTTGAGAAAATTCCTCAACCGGTAGCAACTGGTTTAAAAAATACTCACCGGTTGAGCCATTTCCTCAACCGGTTGAGCAACTGGTATCAACCGGTTGATGTTTTTTGTACCAGTGCCTACCGGTTGAGGAATTTCCTCAACCGGTTGACGAAATTCATGATCCGGTAGCTACTGGTTTATAAATTCCACATCCGGTCGACCGGATTACTTCGACCGGTCGATGGATATTCTGAACCGGTAGAGACTTAAAAATGTTGTGAACACCACCAAAATGCATCCGGTGAATTTGTTGGGGAATTTTTTAACCTTATTTATGTAATGTAGATGATGCAATCGGTGAAGGAGAAAACAATCAAGCGGGAGTTTGAAGTGAAGGAGGAGGACGTCGTCAATGACGATGCATTTATCGGTGGCACTTACGACATGGGTGCAAACGGTTTGAAACAGAAGGTGTTGAAGGGTATTTCAGATGAAGAAGTCTACAAATTGCAATTCGATCGCATAGATGAGGCTGAAACATTTTACAACATGTTAGCTAGAGTAGCCGGATTTAGTATTCGAAAAGATGATTTGAAGCGAGACAAGAATGGAGATATAATATCTCGAAAGTGGGTGTGTTCTAGAGAAGGCCAGCGAGCGACAAAGTTTATTGAAAATGACAAGCGACAGCGTGAGCCACGATCATTGACTAGGGTTGGATGTGAAGCTGCATTTCGTGTAGGCTTGAATAGGAAAGATGGAAAGTGGATTGTAAAGGAATTTATAGGAGATCATAATCATAATTTGGTCGATGCTATCAACACACAATTCCTTCGGTCTCATCGAACAATAAGTAATCCCGATAAGGCACAAGTTGATGGTTTGCGTAAAGTAGGTGTTAAAACCACACAAATTATGGACTATATGGTAAAACAATCAGGGGGACATGAGCACGTCGGTTTCACACAAAAAGATATATACAATCACGTTGATGCAATGCGTAGAAGTGAAATTAAAGACGGTGATGCAGAAGCGGCATTGGCTTATTTGTGTGGAAAGGCAGAAATGGATTCTTCATTTTTTTATAAATTCAACATTGATGAAGAAAGTCGACTAGCAAATTTGTTTTGGGCTGATTCAACTGCTCGAATGGATTATGCGTGTTTTGGAGATGTCCTAGCATTTGACACAACCTATAGGACAAATGCCTATAAAAAGCCTCTAGTAGTGTTGGTCGGTGTTAATCATCACCATCAAACTGTTGTATTTGGTTGTGCGTTATTGATAGATGAAAGTGTTGGGACATATGAATGGGTGTTGGAGACATTTCTTGAAGCAATGATGAATAAGAGACCCATATCTGTTGTAACCGATGGGGATAAAGCTATGCGTAAGGCAATTAAAAAAGTATTACCTGATACGTGTCATCGATTGTGTTCATGGCATTTGCAACGAAATGCATTCACGAATGTGCATATTAAGGACTTCTCAAGCATATTTGCAAGGTGCATGTTCATGCGTGGGAATGAAGAAGAATTCGAAAAGGTTTGGCATGAAATGGTTGCAAATTTGGGACTTAATGAGAATCGTTGGGTGACCGAGATATATGGGAAACGTAAAAGATGGGCAGAGGCGTATTTACGTGGAAATTTCTTTGGAGGGATGAGAACCACACAAAGGTGTGAGAGTATGAATGCATATCTAAATAGATTCTTAAAAATTCGCTTGCGACTGTATGAGTTTGTACAACAATTTGATAGAGCCATACTGAGAATACGGCAAAACGAGGCAAAGGCAGAGTTCGAGTCGAACAATTCTTCACCCGTGCTTTCAACCAAACTAGCCATACTTGAAAATCATGCTGCGACGGTATACACAAAAGAATCTTTCCTTAAATTTCGTGAGGAGATGAAAAATGCTGAGTTATTCTTTGTGGTTGGTGTTGTAAGTGATCATTCAATGCGGGCATACACATTATCTAAGTTTAGACACCCGAACTTAAATTGGGAAGTACAATTTTGCCCGGATATTGTAACATTAAAATGCTCATGCATGATGTTTGAGTCAATTGGCATCCCATGTTGCCACATGGTGGTGGTTATGAAGGTGGAGCATTTGGAAGAGATTCCTCAGTCATGTATTATGAAGAGGTGGACAAAGTTAGCAAAGGTGTATACAAGATCAGTACCAGTGAATGAGACGGATAACAACATGGATCGGTTTGTACGATATGGTTCATTGAGTTCGATGTGCAACAAGCTCTCCTACTTTGCGTCAGATACGTCATCTTCATTTATAGAGGCCAAAAATGAAATACAAAATTTGACGGCGAGAATGGAGGAACTCTATAACTATAATTTGAAAGGGAAGAAAATAGCATCAGATGGAGCGACAGGTACTAACCAAGTTCGTGATCCAAATATTGTGAAGACTAAAGGGAATCCAGGCAAAGTGGCAATGAATGTTCAAAAGGGAAGACGATGCAGTCGTTGTAAAAGAGTGGGTCACACAATTCGAAAGTGTCCAGAAGCTACAATCCCTCAAAATGCTCAGCCGGGTTATATGGTATGTCATATTCAATACAAATTGCCCCTAAGATTAATTTTTGTAGGTCTACTAACATAAATGACTAACATAATTGTTTTGATGGCATTATGAATACGTAGGAGGAAACTAATTTGTCTTCCCAAGGTGACATTCAAAGGGAAATGATGCCTTCAACAAATTCATCAGTTGACATTTTTGCAACCTTACATGTATGTACAATAGGCTTGTTATATAATTTCCAAACATTGATAACATATAATTCAATAATAATTGACAACACTTAATTATTGAAACATGCAGGGAATGTTAGGGGAGCAGTTGCCGAATGACCCATCTGACATGTACATAGATTGGGGTGAACTTAATAATGTAAGAACAGAATGAAGAAACACTTTTGACATAAATTTCAGATATGCATTATTTAATGATTAAGTTTAATTAATTGGAATGGAATTGGGTAGCTGAAAAAAACAATGAAATGTGCATGTGCAGATAGCAGGAGTTCAGCAACATGAACAAAGTATGTCAACACCATGTGAAGGTGGGGATCCAAACAAATATCCAAATGAAAAGGATATGCAACCTTTTTTTATTCCTTAGCGGAGTAAGGGATGGTAGGTATTAAATCAGTATTTATATTAGTTGACGTTATCACTTCCACTAATGTGTACTTTTAACTTAACTATTTAATGAAAAGTTTGAATTTTGATCAAGAGTCAAGTTGATTGATAGAATGCAATATCCTCTACATTTATAATTTAATTGATAACAAGGGATAAAATGATTGGTAAATGGAGAAACCGATTCATTTATATCATGTCGAAAAAAACGGTTAATTATGCGGAATTAATTAAATTCAATTGTGGTTAAAGTTTGACAATTAGGTGGTTATGAGTTAACTATAGGAAAGTAATATATATGATGTAATTAACATGAAATAGGTAAATTTAGTGATTTTACTCAAAATGGGTAAATCGTAGTTAGGTAAATTGTAATGCCAGTTTCCATCAATTTCAAACATTATAATTGAACTTAATGGTACATTGTCGAATGTTTCCATAGTGAAAAGTTATTGGTACAACTCATAGCATACCCTTTTTGTGCACAATAGCATTGCAGGAGGAAACCGGTTGAGGAATTTCCTCAACCGGTTGAGGCATTTTTGACCAGTGGCTACCGGATGAGGATTTTACTCAACCGGTTGAGAAATTTTCTCAACCGGTAGGCACTGGTCAAAAATGCCTCAACCGGTTGATGGCCATTTGCTCAATCGGTTGAGGATTTGTGTAACCAGTAGCTACCGGTTGAGGAAGTTTCTCAACCGGTTGAGGAAAATCCTCATCCGGTAGCCACTGGTCAAAAATGCCTCAACCGGTTGCTCAACCGGTCGTGCATAGCCGGTCGACCGGTACCAGCCGTATTCGACCGGTTGAAGTTGCCTAACAATATACGCAACCGGTTGATCAAATTCCTCAACCGGTTGATGCCTATCTTCACCCGGTTGCCACTGGTTAAAAAACCATGAACCGATTGAGCAAATTCCTCAACCAATTTGCTATATTTGTCAACCAGTTCTCACTGGTCAAATCATTCGGCAACCGGTTGAGACAATTTCTTCATTGATGAACCACTTTCCACAACTGAAAATATGAGGAATGTTCTCAACCGGTACGAATAATGCGTATGCCTATGAAAAGTGGACATAGATAAATCGTTGGACTGGTTCTTACCAGCTGAACGGCATTCATCAACCAGTGTAGGAATGTACTAACTATATATTGTTAGTATAGATAAATGAATATTTACAGATCTGATTAGGTTAAAGATCGTACAAAATCACACATGTCGAACATGAATGATACCAATATATTACAATTTCATTTTGACGACCATATTGAAAGAAGATTATTTGGATATTGAAATAAAATGGACTTAATCATTAATAATGTATGGTCATCGAAGCTCACAACTTCCCAATAAACATGACGATATGTGGATATGGAAATGATAAATAGTTGAAAAATAAAAAATATCATAATAATAATTTTTTCATTGCTCGTGTCGACGTCTTTGTACAAACAATAGCCACAATGGTTTGTTTTTCTCTATTTCCCTCGTGTAAAACTAAATCACATGCTATTTCTCGACGTATTTTCATAGAATTACAAAAGTCGGAGCTCGTCATCGGATCACCATTTTTGAATCTCTGCATATGTCTAATGACATGCACTCCACAGTCCCACCTAAGAAAGAGAAAAGAAAAACAAAACAACTTATTCAATGGTTGTCTAATTAGACCTCAGGAAAAGAATAGTAATGTGAGTTATGTATTCATACTAACCCATTCTCTTGGGTCGGAATCGAAGGAGCCCAATCAATGGAGAATTGGAAGACATCTTTCCCTATGTCAGATAGTTTGAAGAACGTTTGACAAAATTCAACCTAATTTATTATGAAAGTGTTAATAAATATGGAAGAGGAAAAAATAGAATAGAAGAAAAATATAAACATGAAAGCATACCACTGTTTTGACACTCTGAAACCGGAACTTGTCTCGATTCTTCGATCGTAATGAGTCCAAAATTTGGGTATTAGAGTTTTTGAAGTCAATGACGCACAGATACCAATGACCAGGGCATTCGTCATGCATTGGAATAAATAGCTGTAAAGTTAGAAAAACAATATATATGAGTTGGGGCAAAAAAAATCTACTATATTATAGGTGAAAACAATATCTATTCTAAATTTCATATATGCAATTAAACATTAGAAATAATTACTAACCTTCTCGCAATCATCCAATTCACTAATGTACTTACTAACGATGGATGTTTTTCTATCGAAAAAAGGATGAGGACTCCCGCACAAAATCATTTGCTAATAAGAAAACATAATACGAACATTACTATATTGTACTTAATATGTAAGTAAACAACAAGAGAAATATGAGCTTACTGAAAATGTCGTGGGAAGATAGCATCTTATACTTAGTATGCCTATGAATTGTCTTTCAAAATAATTTAGCTTTGAGGCTTCTAAATTTATTACCTGGTGTTGAACAATAACTTCAATAAATTTATTTAACTAATATAGGATGCATTTGATATAAATGAAGTAGGTACTTACAACATCCATCAAATTTTGTCTAGGACGTAAGCATGCAAAATCTCCACGAACTCCATGTTCATGACCAAAGTCAACAAGAAGCTCACTAAAATAATAATATGTTCAAACAAACTTCAGTAAATTGGAAGCATATGAAGGAAAAAATTGTAACAACACATCTATGAATGTTCTAGACGCGACAAACCTTTTTGACAACGCTTTATTGAAAACATAATCAGCGACAAGAGATTGAAGTACATTGAATGATTGAGTATCCACCACGTCTTCACGAATGGACATGGGGATTGACTAATTCGAAAACAAGACATAATTATTAACTACATATGTTAAGTATCAAAAAATAAGAACAATGATATTAAACTATTTGTATTATACCTCTGATGCTTCACGTTTTACCATCTTCCTTGATTTCTGTACAAACGGAGAGACCTTGAATTTACTTGGTTTCCTCTCCCTTGATGAACGTGTTTTCATGACATGATTAGGATAACCACATAGTGCTCGTAATGGTTCCTAATATGGAAAATGTCAGTAATATACATCTATTTACTATGTAATGGTTAAGTAGTTGTAAAGAAAATAATTTTATCTTTTATATGATACATACCTTTCCATAATCTCTTCTACTCCTTTTGATTGGAAGTGGTAAGATATTTTCATTTTCGTCTGGAATGATATGCACTTCAATTGATGTAGCACATGCATCTTCATTCTTTTCATTAAAGTCCTCGGTGCATAACTTCTCATTTGACAAAGTGTGAAGATAATGTTCATTCACATTCATATTGTTCGTATCTTCCAAACTTCTCTCGCATGAGAGCATGTCATTCTTCGTTCCTTCCTCGTGCATTCTCAAAGGTTTTCCGCTTAACCTAAGGAAGAGACCTTTCACTTGAGTATAATTCTCCTCAAATTTAGCCAAAATTTTATCACAACTACTACTACTTGCACCATAAGCCATATCAAGTAGATGTGTCTTTAATTGTTGAAAGGTTTTATCCATCTCCATTAACTTCCCACCATCAACCTAGTGATATATACGAACGTGATTAATAACATTATAATACAAACGTTCAATGCTAATATAGATAGTCACGATGAATATTGTAAAACACTTACTCGTTTAATAACATCTTTGTTTAGATTGGATACAAATTTCTCATCGTCCTCATTCTCACTCGCCATTGTCGTTGCATTTCCATCAACGCAATCCCTTATCTCATTTTCTATCACCCATATTTTGAGCTACAATATATTCATCAAAATATAATACATATCAGATTTTAAATCACTAAAAACTTAAATCAATAGTAAACGACTTTCAAAACTATAACTTACATCCTCATTTGCATATCCACCAAGTTTTTTCAATCTTCGTTTCCTGTCCAATACTTCATCATCTCCCCAAGCAGTAATCCGAGGAGAAGGTCGAGTATATAGCGGTAGGAATTTCTCTTCAAAGGATATATGCTCGTGGTAGAATAACTACGAGTATATTTGACATAGATATATAGTTAGTTCATAAATTATATTAAAACAAAATCGTATTTCACTATGATGTAAATTAATTACCATTAAAAACAATAAGCAACCGCAAACCCCACTTTGTTGTTTCTTCTTAAACTCTTCAATCCCGTGCACAAGATAGGACAACACAAATTCTGCCCAATTCATCTTCTTTATTGAATCGATGTCTTCCACAAGATGTAAGAAAGACCGATTCACAAAAAGCTTCATTGTTGGGCACAATAATGCACCCAACACAAATAATACAAAACGAACTTTAAAATCATTTCCACCCTCTTTATCCTCCCTAATTTGATTTTCTAACATCATTAATGGCAATCGCCCTTTTTTATCACAATATTTTTGACATAAATCATTCTTATGACCAACATCTTTGTTCATGCCAATCTTGAACCCTCTTGCCCTCAATCCCATAATAAATTCAACATCAATGGGGGATAATTTGATACAAGTATTATACAACTGTAACATATAAGTGTTCGGATTAAAACTATTTATCAACCAAAGACATAACCCATGATCTATTTTCCTACATCGAAGTTGCAAGAGGCTACCAAATCCTATTTCTTCTATGGCTGCCTTTTGCTTTGGTTCTAAATTTTCAATCACTCTAATAACTCGCTCGGGGGAGCATCGAGTCTGAAGATATAACTGAAAAGATACACAAACATCAAACATGTTTACATTAATATAATTTCCAACAAATACATAAGTAAAGAAATTAAATATTCATTAAAAATAAAAATTACCTTTGGAACCACACCCTTTTGAAGTGAATATTGTTTTGAACTTTCTTTGGACTTTGCCATGAAATTTTCTTTTTCTACTTTTGAAAGTGCATTCCACTTCTTGCCCAATTTTTTCCTCAACTACAGTAATTGGTCACATAATTTAAATTCTAATGTTAAAATGTAATTATATTAGACGTAGCAAAATTACTCCTTACATCATCATTTATCTTCACTTCTTTGTCCTTCTCTTTCATCATGGCTAATTGATCGTTACTACAAAACAATTTCAAACAAATTTAACAATAACAACCACAAAAAATAAATTAAAAAACATATTATTTTACATATTTCTATTTTCCCTTACTAGTAATGTATCCAAGCGCCGATAGGCCTCTTTGGATTTCTAACAACTTCAAGACCATCGCATTCGCTCCTAAAAATTAAATCAAAGCGTTTACGTCAATTTTTATAATATGATTTCAAATATAATAAATCAAACATACTTTCACCACCACATTATCTCAACATAAGTTTTTTTTCACATTTCAATAAATTTTATTTTTATATCTTACTACAACCAACCAAATGCCAATTAAAATACAAATACCATTACAACTACAACATCCTCCCTAAATATCTTTACATTTAAAATGATGACAAAATTAACATACAAAATTTTTCAATGTTCAATAATCTAACCACACTCTTTTTCTATAATGTAATCAATCCATAAATCTAACAAAAAACATGAAATATAATGGACACAATATTGTAAAACACATAATTACTACTCACATTTTTTTCCCTTTATATAGAACTCGCCAAATAATTAGGATACAAGCGCCTTTTGAGTAACAAACAATTGTGTCCTTCTCAGCTTTCTTTTCCTTAGTACTACACGTCCTCTTCTTCTTCTTCCAGCTACGTCTTCAATTCGGGTTTTTAAACCATTAAATTTAGAACCTGAAAACACCCCCTTACACCTCTTAAACAAAATATAAAATATGAAGAAAACACAAGGGTTATGAAGATTCCACTAAAATTCTCCGTGCGAAAGAACAGAAATTCTCCATGTCAAAAAATGCAGGGGTAGGGGGGAGAGAAAGCAAAAATTCAGAAAATTTACATAAAATCTTCGAGAAGAAGAATCTAGCAGAAAAAATAGCTGACCTGGACATCGGGAGAAATGAAGTCTAAGACTCGGATCTTGGCACCGACCTCGCCCACAATCCTGAGCTCGCGGTCCTTGAGGGAGACTTCTTTGATGAGGTCAAGACGTCGACTTGGAGGAGGTTGGCCTGGTTCACGGCAATGGTGGTCTCCACCCACCTGTGAAGACGTCTTTGATCCCGGCTGACGGCGAAGGTGGTCTCCACCTAGCTGTGGAGACGTCTTTGATAAGGTCTGCGACGTCGGCCTCGAAGAGGTTGGCCCGGTTGAAGCCGACCGTGGTCTTCACCCAGCTGTGGACAATCACTGGAGAGAAAAACGCGAAAAGGGAGAGAAAACAAAGATGACAGCGGGAAATGGGTGAGCTATGGAGGAAGTCGGCAAACAAAGATGAGACCGGGAAATGGGTGAGCTGAGGAAGTCGGCTATGGAGGATGCGCGAGACACCCAGCTATGGAGGGGCGGGAAACGGCTGAGCTGAGGATGCGTGAGATGGAGGGGAAGAGAGCAAGAGAGCAAATTAGGGGGGAAAAAGGGGAAAAGGAGGAGAGATGGGGGAGAGAACCGGAAGGGAAGGTACCCGGGAGAATTTTTTTTGAATTTTTTTTTTTCTTTTTCATTTTGGATGGCTGAGATTTAATCATTTTCATCCAATGGATGAAAAAAAATGGAGGCATGGTACCGAAGGAGGCATTGTAGAATTTCCCTAATCTATATTGTTAAGTCCTTATTATTAGGATAGAACCCTTAAAAGCATGACATGATATTCTAGTTCACTTTTATCTATTTTTATTCCATGCATTGTACTTTATGGGTATTCTCATTTAACATCTCTTATATTGTAAATGAATTGGGTGTATTAGGAGTTGCACAAAGATCCAAGTCATGGTTCTTTGTAAGTAGATGACTTGTTCATAATTGGTTCATAGATTTAGGTAATCCACTAAAGGTTGTAATGCATTACTTCATAATTGGAGAGATAATTGGTCTTAGTCATTGTGATGCTTTTCTCATGGTGAGTGCATTAATTTATATGGTTATACATTGACATGACCTATGGTGAGTCATGACATAAGGTTATCAAGTAATCATGACTTCACCAAACTACTATGTTACATTGTCTTTGAACCTTGATACAAAACCGAGTTTATGCTAAAATTAGGAGTGACTTTGACCTACGGGTGAGATTTTAAAGTGATCATATATTCCCTATAGATTAGGTCACTGTTAGTAGAAGCTAGTAGCAATAGGTATTTTTTATAAAGACACCATGATAACTTATAGGGTTGAGATAATGTGTTTTCTTGAATGATCCTTACAATGTTTGTTCAAGTAAACTATGACCATAATAGTTCCTTAAGTGGAACTTGACATTAACTCTAGTGAGCTAAGATATATCAATTGACCATAGTATAAGAGGATTTGAAACATAAGGATGGTAGAAACAGTCTTGAGAGGTTGATAGTTTTCATCTTGTTAGATTATAGACAACAGTTCATGGGGAGGTTGTATATAATGGATAATAGGTCATGGACCCAAACATTTAATGTCACCCCTTAAGCCTGAAAACTCAAAGTGTGAATTAACTTAAACATTCATCTTGTAATTGGAAGTTACCAATTACCAAATTCTTGTTTTGAGTAGTAGAACAAATTCTATAATTTTCAAATTTCAATTTTAAAACTAACACATCAACTAAAGTGTTATTGTCCAAGCAACTTCAAACTTGAACGATGGCTAACAGTAATCAAATTCTAACATTTAAACAAAGTCTAAAAAGAAAGTTTAAACAAACGTCCTAATAACGCGAAATTCTCATCCTAACCGTCATTCATCGCCTAAACTAAGGGTATTTGAAAAATTGTTGATGAAGAAGAATGAGCTTAAAGTCTAATAAGGAATATTAATACAATTTATTAGTAAACAATTTTCAATTATAATTACAAATATGAGATATAATGTATATTTTTTTTTCATATAACTTTCGAGTTCCAAAAACATATTAAAACATTTAAAACTTTTTTACCAAATATTTTCATATTTATATCAAAACAATTTCATATCAAATTCAAATAAAAAGCATTCCAAAATATTTGTGCTCTAGTTATAATGTACTCCATTTTTCTTTTCTATGATATTTTAAATTTTTTATACAAATTTTTATCTTCATAGAACAAATAAATTTAAATTAAGTTTTTCTAGTAAATTTGAATGATTTAAAACAATAAATCATTTTATGAATACAACAAATTTCAAATGATTAACTTTAATAACTTTAATAACATAAATACATTTTTTATGAATACTAATTACATTTTATATGGAAAATGTTTTTATGAAAATTGTGAAAGATGTTTTTTGATCATAAAAAAAGGTCTCTTTGAAACACTTTTAATATAGATTTAATTTATTTTATCATACTACTAAGATCAAGATTATAAAAGACAACTTGGATATCGGAAAAGTTCTTATGCATTCCTTTATGGTTTTACAATTTACAACTACCCGTTTTTATGATTATGCGGAAAATGTCGTTATGGCAGGTCAACTTATATACGTTTTGAACAAGAAGAAGAAACGGTGTCGTTTAAAAGGCTTTGGATGTGAAGACAAAGCCGAGAGGTGGGGAGGTCTTGGGGTTGGTGGTGGCAATGGAGACTGGCAACAACCCTAATTCATCCTCTGCAACTGCAATGTCGAATCCTGGATGGCCCACAATTGATGGTCCACTAGGCCTCTCTGAGGAAGAGTCTGTGGCTTACGCTCGCAGATTCTTTAGATTCGGATTCTGCCTTCTTCCTTGGCTTTGGGCCCTCAACTGCTTCTACTTCTGGCCTGTTCTTCTTCGCTCTCGTTCCTTTCCTCGCCTTCGCCCCTGTAATTCTCTCTCCTTCTCTGCCTTTTGCCTTTTCTTTTTCATATTCTCAAGACCCATTTCAAGAATTTCTGGATTTTGACAATTGTCTTCTCTTGAATCTCTACCCTTACATGCGAGTTTTCTTTATAAACTTTCACGTTTCCTTTTTGTTTTTTTTTGTTTTTCATATATCTTATATAAGACTTTGTGGGTTTTGAATTTTGACAAGTGGGTTCTCTTGAATCCTCATTGTTGCATATGGGTTCGCAGGAATATCTGGGTCATTGCCCCATTTGATTTCTGACTGAGCTGAAATTTCATTTTTTATGTCCTTGGTGTTCGATAATTCTCACTGTCACATGTTTCCAGTTGCTAGTGTTTGATCTCCCTAAGAGTAGGATCTCGAGAAGTTGGATACCTTGCTTGTTGGATTTGTATGATATTTAATTGTGATATTTTTTGTTATTTGGTGTGTTTTGGATTTTATTGTCATGAATTTTCAATGGAACTGATCAAAATTTCTAAAATATTTAGTTTCTCACTCCCATAAGTCTAGAATTTTGTACTTCATATATATATGTAAATCTGCTAGGGGGCGTCTGAGCAACTCCTTTCCTATACCCATCAATGAAATGGCACTTGGATTTCTCCCTCCCAAAGGAATCACTGAACTCCCTTATCCAAAAAGAAAAATGAAAATTGCTGAACTGAATTTGGATTGTAGCTACTTGGGTAATTATGCTCATTTGGGTATTCTGAGAAATATTATGTCATTTACTTTAAAAAACATTTTATGAATCTTGGGGGGGGGGGGGTTGGGGGTGGTGGTGGTGGAATCAATGTTGAGCTGTTTGTTGATAATCTTAGATATTGGAGATTTTGAGTGATAGATGTATTTTTTTATCAGCAACAAAATATGTCTTAAAGATGCTGAGTATATTTAAAGCCATGAATTGCTTATGCATTTAGGTCAAATCATTTCTTTTTGTTTTAAGAAGATTTTGAGTCCCCTTGAGAGTTACCTTCACGGCCATTTGGGAAGGAGGTTTGGGGATCCCGTGTTCCTCTTAGAACTTGCTTTTTTGCTTGGGAAGCTGTTTGGGGGAAGATCTTAACTGTAGACATCTTAATGAAGAGGGGATAACAAATGGTCAATAGATGTAATTTTTGTAAAGAGAGTGAAGAAGCAATTGATCACATTTTGATTCATTGTGCCAAGACAAGAGAACTTTGAATCTTTTTATTAGCCCTCTTTGGAGTGGCTTGGGTTTTTCAAGATTCAGTGAGAAATCTCCTCCTTCAATGGAAAGTTAAGGGGTTTCAAAAGAAGAATAGAGTAGTTTGACACTTGGCTCCCATTTGCTTATTTTGGTGTGTTTGGAAAGAGCGTAATCGAAGAATCTTCAAAGATGAAGAACTCTCTGACTAGGGTTTAAAGGATCTCTTCTTTCGGACTCTTTGTGAGTGGACTAAGGATTCTTTGGAGTTGGATTTCCCTTCTATGTTGATTTTCCTAGAAAATCTTTTTTGTGGTTAACTTTGCTTTGTTTGTTTGTGTGGACTTTCTTTGTTTGAGGTGTGTGTTGGTTGTTTCTGTGCATACAACCTGTATATGTAGGGCACACCCCCTTTTTTTTTGGGGTTTTTTATTACATGTTCTTGTTGTCTATCAAAAAAAAAAAAAAGGGTTACTTATGAGCTGCAATCACATGCTCCTTAAAAGAACAGGGTGGTACCTCTTGAGTTGGAATACAACTCGTGTTTCTCCAATTTTTTTCCTTAGGCAAACGACCTCCAAAATTTTTGAAATTTGTTTAAATTTAAGTTCAGAAAGTGAGAAATCCAACAAAATTTGTTTCAACTCGATTGGACATGTCTAGCCCCTTCAACTGCTTCAAAACATTTTACTAGTCAAACAAGGTCAACACCCGAGAACTTCTTGCAAATTCAGTCTTTTGGTTCAATTCACGCTTCATTCTTGTGTCTGGGATGTCCCATGAGGATTTCAAGGTCATCATTATTCATTAAATATGCCTATAAATATATTTTTTTTTTATCAGTAAGAAAATATGTATATTGCAAAAGAGGCAACTCAAATAGATACAGAGAAGAACAACTCACCCCCTTACAAAAGAACCCAAACCACTAAGAGAGCACAAAAAAACCCTCTTCCTTAACGCATACACACCCATTCAATAAAACTATTAAGGTCGAAGGCCCATCTTTTATCCACAATTTGGTTTTTGACTAAAGTAAATACACAAAAGAAATTTTCAGCTTTTGGATGGACAACACACCGTCCTCAAAAGCAATTGAATTCCTAGTCTTCCAAATAATCCAAAACAAGCATAACGGCCCCAAAAGCCACGCCACCTTCCTCTTCTTGCCCACAAAGGAGCGTCTCCAACCTATGAGAGTTTCCTTCACCAAACGCGGAAAAACCCAAGAAACTCCAAAGAAAGAGAGGAACTAAGTCCACACCTCCCTTGTTCTTTCACAATGAAGGAGAAGGTGGTCAATCGACTCCCCACACTTTTGACAAAGAAAACACCTATTTGTCAAAACCCAACCCCTCTTTTGCAACCGGTCCAGAGTCAAAACTCTACCCCACGAAGCTTCCCACACAAAGAAGCTAATCTTGGGCTGAGCACATGACCTCCAAATAATCTTTGATGGGAACAAAGCTGAAGAAGTCGGCTGCATTGCCTTATACAAGGACTTTACCGAAAAAACCCCGTCCTTTGATTTCACCCAACTCACTTTGTCCTCTTCATCCACCCTCACCATCTTCCCTTCCAAATAACAAAGTAACCTTCCCACTTCTTCCATCTCCCAATCATTAAATGGCCTATTGAAAGTAGGAGTCCAACTTCCCCTCCTATCCCCCTTGGCTGTCCAAACTTCATTTACCCAAGCCTCTTTTGACGTTGCTAATGCAAAAAGTGAAGGGAAAGCCTCACTTAAAGGGCTGGTACCACACCACTTATCTTTCCAAAACCTCACATTCTTACCATCCCCCACCTCAAAGCCAAAAAAAGGGGTTACAAGCTGTCCCACCTTATTTATAGCTTTCCACAAACCAACTCCGTAAGCCTCCCTTATCTCACAAGATCTCCATCCTCCAATTTCCTCCCCGTACTTCCTTCTGATCACCTGATTCCAAAGGGCCTTTTTTTCGTTAGCAAAGCGCCAAGACCATTTGCCCAAGGGAGCCTTAAATATAAAAAACTCAAAGAAAATATGGGAAAACTGGGCGTACCCAAGATGACATTCGCTTAGTTGAAGGGTGTTTTTAATGGTGAAATCAAGCTAAGGATATGATCATTGCTCCTATTTTTATACAAAATATGACATTAATTAGTCGACGTCCCATCTATTATTAAGTAATAGTGTCATAGGTACTGTCATTTACTTTAAAGTTTTTGCATTTTTAGGTTGTATTCAATTATTCTCAAGAACTACTAAGAAAAGAAAAGAAACAGACAGAAAAAGAAAAAACAAAAGAAAAATGTTGGAGAATTGGTGTAGTACTTTCCGGATTATACAACTTGAATAGGTTGGGATTTGATTGGATTTGATTCTTTTTCTACACAGTTGACTCGATCTACTTATTGATTTATTTCTTGTAATTGAAGGTTGATTTAGTGGAGTAATTCTAGGCCTAGAATAGAGTAATTTCCTTCTCTTTTCCTATTGTGAAACATTATAAATAGACTGCAAATATATTTAGTGAATATACAAGTATTATTAAAAAATTATTCTCTGTTTTCATGGTACGAGAGCCCTGTGTTCAGTAGCCTTTTTTATCTTTCATCTACTGGTTCCAATTCTCAGCATTTGTTCCAATTTTTTCCAGTCTTAATTGCTGGAATTGTTTGTGTATCCTTTTGGTCTTCATTGCTAGGTTTAGTTCAAAACCCATTTTTCTATGTCCTTTTTTCCACCCATTTTTCGATGTCCTTTTCTCCTTTTTTTTTTTTTTCATATATATAGATAGATATATATGTCTATGTGTGTGTGTGGTCCTTTGTATTATAGTAATCTTGTCCTATCTTCAATCAACACAATATGACAGAAAAATCCGATGCCTCTTCCATTATTACTCAAACAACCATAAACGCTCAATCTAGTCCCAATGCAAGAGGAATTCTAGAGTATTCCAAGCACATTTAAATCGAATGGAAGCAATTACCTAGAGCAGTCATAGTTGAAAAGAAAAGAAAATGACTCTATTTTAAGTCTAGAATTACTCCACCAAATCAGCTAACTGTACAAAAAGGGAAACAAATTCCAATTAAATCCCACCCTACTTTGGTTGTATAACCAGGTAATTATTGCACTGATTCTCCAACACTGCCCCTTAAGCTGGTGAATAAATGTGCTTCATTCCTATCTTGTTAGTGATAGATTTGGAATAGTTGAGTTGCAAATTCCTTGGTCAATATGTTTGCCAACTATCCTTTTAAGGATATATGGGGGGTGCATACCAATCCACTATCTAGTTTCTCCTTTGAATAAACTCCCCATACATCATCACATCCTTACCATACTTCATTTTAAAATTTTGATAACAATCTAATTCAAGCCACAACCCTGATATAACATTGTAGCACTCAAGCACTGAAAGATTACCTTATTTGGTATTATGAATTCTAGTTGAGTTCATAAATCTTGAGCAACATCTCTAACTGATGCAATACATAAAGTAAAATGCAAGGAGAGTATAATTGAAAGGACCTTACGAATCACTCCTAGAAACCTTAGGCTTTACACCCAAGTAGTCTTTGCATCTCACACAGGAAAAACTGGCTACTTTCTAGGCTGAACCCATATTGATTTATATAAGATCCCAACTAAGCCCATTATCATCTAGAGAGTGCCAAATTAAAGCTTGGGCCTTGGAGTCCACTCCTTTGTGCCTTTGATAAACGTTTAAAGGTGGCTGCCACTTGTCTCTATCAACTCTCCTCGGCTTAGGAAAAATCGACCTTGACGAGTTAAAGGCATGAAATCTCTCATAAAGGTCTTGATTAAGTGTTGGAATTCCCCATCCATGATCCATGTGCAATCTGAAAGTGGCTTTCCTCTCCATTTGACAAGATACTTTTGATAGCCCCCTCCTCTAGTTGAAACAATTTGGTGATCAATAACATCTTCAATTTCCTCCTTTAAACGCGGAGCTGGTGGTAAGTGAGCATTGGGGCCACCATTAGTTATAACATCTTCAGGATTAGAACATAGGGTGAGGTCCTCAATGTTGAAGATGTTACTAATACCCATATTTTCTGGCAAATCAATAACATAAGCATTTGTGCTAATTTTCTTGAGCACTCTGTATGGACTAACATTCTTTGAGTGAAGTTTCTTGTATGTACCTTTAGGATATCGTTCAAGCCTTATCCTTACCATAATCATATCTCCTTCCTTAAAATCAACAAATTTCCTTTTCAAATCAGCTTGTGCCTTGTAATTCTCATTGCTAAGAGCAATCTTCCTTTGAACATCCTCATGTAAATCATGTATATGCTTACTAAAAGCATCGGCTTCAATACTTGGTTGTGCTTCCATTAGTAAAGGAACTAAATCAATAGGCTTCCTAGGAAGCAAGCCAGTTACGATCTCAAAGGGGCTGTGACTTGTAGAACTATTTACTGAACTGTTGTATGCAAACTCAACCATAGGAAGAATTTGATCCCAATTAATAACATGTTCTCCAACTAGGCAGTGAAGTAGATTGCCTAAACTTTGGTTAACAACTTCTGTTTGGTCGTCAGTTTGAGGGTGAAAAGTTGAAGAAATTTTCAGCTTTGTGTTCAGCATCTTTCATAAGCTTCTCCAAAAATAACTCATAAACTTTGCATCTCAATCAGAAACAATAGTCTTTGGCAAACTATGCAGTCGGACAATCTCTTTGAAGAACAGTTTAGCAATATGGACAACATCCAAAGTCTTTGAACATGGGATAAAGTGCACCATTTTAGAGAAACAATCTACCACGACAAATATGGAGTCATGTCTCTTGAAAGTTTTTGGCAAACCAAGGACAAAATCCATGCGTAGGTTTTGCCATGGCTCATGTGGCACTGGAAGTGGCATGTATAGTTCGGTATTTTTTGTTCCTTACCTTTGATGGTTGGCATGTGCGACATTTAGAAACATTCTTAGCCACATCTCTTTTTAAACTTGGCCAATAAAAACGATCTTCTGTCATTGCAATCGTCTTATCTCTTCCCAAATGACTAGCTGCTCCTCCAAAATGCAATTCCCATATCACTTGCTTTCAAAGTGATGTGTTAGGTAAGCAAAGGCGGGTCCCTTTGAAGAGATATCCATCATGCAGCGAAAAATCTGGATATGCTCCTGCAATCCCTGTTGCTAAGGTATCATATATAATGTTGAAATCCTTGCAAGAATTATAATCCCGCTTCAACAAATCAAATCCCACAACCTATATAGCCATATAAGAAAGAATATACACCACTCGACTAAGAGCATCAATTGCCTTATTCTCAACACCAGATTTATGCCGATTAACAAAGGTGTATTTTTGTAAGACAGAGACCCACTTCCCATGATGATGGTTAAGCTTCTTTTGAGAGTTAACATAAATGAGAGCTTCATGATCAGAATATAAAGCAAACTCCTTTGGAAGGAGATAATGACGCCAATAGCGCAAAGTTTGAACCACAACATAGAATTCTTTATCATAGATTGAATACTTTTGCTTTGCTTCATTCAATTTTTCGCTGAAAAATGCAATAGGATGCCCTTCTTGACTGAGCACACCTCCAATTCCCACATTCGATGCATCACAAGCTACTTCAAATACTTTAGAAAAATCAGTAAGTTGTAGAACAGGTGCTTCAGTTAGCCACTTCTTTATTTCTTCAAAAGCCTTTGTTGCTGTCTTTGTCCAAACAAACTGGTTTTTCTTCATACGAGCAGTGATAGGAGGCATAACAGTGCTGAAACTTCTGATGAAGCCTCAATAAAATGTGGACAACCCATGAAAACTTCGTAGCTCCTGCAATGTGCTAGGAACTGGCCATTCTAGGATGACTTTCACCTTACCAAGGTCTACTTCTAACTCTTTGGCTGAAACAACTAAACCCAGGAACATAATAGCTGAGGTCATGAAGGAACATTTTTTCAAATTTATGTAGAGCTTCTCTTGTCGAAGGATTCTCATAACTTGTTGCAAATGGGAAACATGATCTTCCTCAGTCTTGCCGTAGATTAAAATATCATCAAAGTAAACAACTAAAAACTTGCCAATAAATGGTTGAAGCACTTGATTCATGAAGCACATGAATGTGCTAGGAGCATTGGAGAGGCCAAAAGGCATAACCAGCCACTCATAGAGACCATCCTTTGTTTTAAAAGCAGTCTTCCACTCCCTGGGCCTTAACCGTATTTGATGATACCCACTTTTCAGATCTATCTTTGTAAAGATGCAAGAACCAGCCATCATATCCAACATATCATCAAGCTGAGGAATGGAAAACCGATATTTGATAGTTATCTTGTTGATTGCACGGCTGTCTACACACATGCGCCAGCTGCCATCTTTTTTAGGGGTTAGTAAGGCTGGGACAACACAAGGACATAGACTTTCGCTACTTAATCCCTTGGACAGCTTCTCCTCCATTTGTCTTTTCATCTCCTCATACTCAATTGGATTCATACGATAGGCTGGAAGATTAGGCAATTGAGATCCCGACATAAAGTTTATAGACTGTTGGAAAATGGCAACAATAATGATTGAAAATGGTAACTTTAACCATTGACTAAGCCCATAACTTAATTTCTGAAAGTACTTTCTAGGCTGAACCTATATTGACTTATATAAGATCCCAACTAAGCCCATTATCATCTAGAGAGTGCCAAATCAAAGCTTGGGCCTTGGAGCCCACTCCTTTGCGCCTCTGATAAACTTTTAAAGGTGACTGCCACTTGTCTCTATCACTAACCTTGGAATAAGTCTGACTGATGGCCTCCCAAATCTCTCTTTGTAGAGAAGAACATACAAAGTTTGCTAATCTTTTGCTGCATTGAGTTTATAATGAAGACATTATTTGAGAATCCTCCTCACTTTGAGCATTGAATTCTTCTTTAGCTTGAGTAAATGATTCAATTTCCCTTTTCCTTTCCCCATTATAAAAATTTATAAATAAACTGTAAATATACCTAGAGAATATGCGAGTATTATTCAAAAATCACTCTTTGTTTTCAGAAAAGAACTAACGTGAAGATCAATCTGGTGTTATTGCTTGTTAGGGTGCCTAGTTTGTTAGGGCAAACATCGTGATTTATGGTAGAGGTGCATGGTCTTAGGTTTGCTTTCTACCATTGATTGAATGCCCTGGATTGCCTGGTGCTGGCTGTGGCAGGCGGGGTCAGTACCCCAAGGTTTGGGTCCTCATGCATAGTCTGAGCAGCTCAGCCATGGAAGGTTCCTTGGCAATTAAAAAAAAATATCTGGTGTTACTTGAAGACATCTTTTTATTTTTATTTTTTTTAAAGCATTTCTTTATCAAAAAGAGACCAGGATGCAGGGTTTGAAGAGAAGAAAAAGTATAAATAAGAACAGTAAGAGTTCTCAAATCCCACTACATTCTATTTTTTTTTTTTTTTGGTAAGTCAAATCCCACTACATTCTATAATCACTACCATACAAAGACCTCCAATAGTAAAACTTCAGCTTTGCCAACTGATCTACTATCTTGTTGGTTGATTTAGGCTTGTAGTGGAAAGAACATCACATCCTGGATCTTTGAAAATTTTGCAAGCACACAAGCCAAACATCTCCTCAAAGACACTGAAAAATCCTGTTTTAGGGTTTTCTCTAAGAACCATTTTATAAAAAAAGGTAACTAAACAAAGTTTCTAGGTGTTTATTTTTTGCCCCCATTCTTAAGAACAGAAAACTGTTTTGAGAAAGTTAAACAAAATGTGCCATGAAATTGGATATTTTTGGGAATTGTAATCATCTATGTGTTGAGAATAGAAAAGGAAGAGGGAGAGAGGATGGGTGGAGGAAATGATAGCTAGGGCTGGTTAATAATCTTCTTTCATATGATCAAATTTCCATGTTTCTGATATCATACTATGAATCTATGATTTCAGTAGTAATAATAGCAGTAACAAGAGCCTCTATCCCAAAAGCACATTGCTTAGCCAATAAGTCAGCTGACTGATTAGCTGGGTAATTAATTCCCTTAATGGAGCAAGCTAACTCAGAAGATGATTCAAAAACTTTCTGCAACAAAGAATCCAATTTCCAGGGCCCTCTTTTTCTTCATCTCTTTGGCCCAAAAAATCATTGAGTTTGAGGCCAGTAAATTTTATTTTGAGTTTAGTTTGAATAGAATAACTTCTTAAATTCAGCTATGTATTGAATTTTAAAACATGATTCTGATTTCATTTCCTTTGATGTGATCCACCATAAAGTAAGGCTCGGTTTGGATCATGGAAAATTTGAATGGAGGGATAGGGGAAAGAAAATAAGGAGGAAAAAAAAGAATAAAAAAGAAAAGAAAAGAAAAGGCAAGGTAAAGGAAAAGAAAAATAAGTTTAAGTACAATAGTTTATTTGACTAGCCTTTTATTCTTCTTTTATATAATAAAGAATTTGAAAATAGCTTTTAATAATTTATCTTATATTTTGTTTTTCTTCATACTTTTTGTGGCAAATAGGACAAAGAATTTGAAATTGTTCCTTTATTCCACTTTCTTGACTACTCTCAAGATCTAAATGGAACATGAGAGGAAAAGATTTAATTCAATTTATTTGTCATTAAAAAGCCTCAGTGTGCAACCTTCAAGCACAATATGCAACATCAAAGGGGAACATTGTCTTGTTAGGAAGACTGGATTTCAAATTTAACATAAATCTGTTCTGCACAAATGCATAAAATGGATTTGTCAACTCACTTTGTTCCCCAATGGAGATTATTAGAAACCAAGCTGCTTCTTTCTTAAATTGATCAGTGGCTAGATCCTGTATTAGGTGGATGTGATTGTAGGAACAAGAAATATACAATATTTGAGACAGGGTACATGTTTTTGAGTCTCTCAGCTTGTCTTAATGTTAACTTTGGTTTGTTTGGGTTTGGTAATTTGCATATTCTTTGTTATAGTTTATCATTCACTTACTAATCTCTTGATGGAGCAAATTTTGTTTTATTTTTCACAGCTTTGAAAAATGCAAGTTTATGATGTAAATACATTTGAAACAGGGTCTTTTGTCTGGACTCTGGAACTATGTTATGACAAATTATTATTAAGAAAAAGAAAATTATATATCATGTCATGAAAATTAGAATGTATTTCTGTCAGGGTTTCATCCTTTTTGTCCTCTGAAACTGTCCCCCATATGCATTTCTGTTTGATGGTTTTGATTTTCTTTCTGTGTTTTATAGATGTTGTAGGATCTGCAGCCGGGTTCACAGTTTTCACAGTTCTTCTCTCCTCATGGGCTCTTACATTTATCATAGGAGGGAAGCATCTCTTTGGCCATGTTTGGGATGAACTAGTAATGTACAATGTTGCTGAGAAGTTAGGCTTGACAGGTTGGAGCTAGTCATATACCTTCCCCTGGGTCCGAAGGTCACAACACTTCCTCTCTTTACCTATTTTAAGTGCTCATAGATGTATATTTTGTTGTTGAGAGAGATTGAAAGACTTGGTTATGTAAGTTACTGTTGTTCATGGTGGAAATTCAAATCAGGAAATGAAGTGTAATTTAAATGATGCTGCTCATTCTTGAGATTGCCACATGACCAATATATATTTCGAAGAACAAATATATCATGAGCTAGATGAAGCTGACATGCTAACAGGGAGGGAACCTTTGTCCATTCTGTAGAAGGCCTCTGGATGCTTATTTTTTTTTTAATACAGTTTCTAGGATTCACTTTTCCAAGTGCCAAACAGTTCCAAAACAACTTTATTTGATTTCGTGTGCCTTAAGCCGTGTGATTAAAATGCTGGGTAAACTTTGGTTTTGTGGGCTTATCTGAAATAGCAAACCAGAATCAAATCTGGTTTTTTCCTTTATGAACCCATCTGGTACATTTGTGAATGGTGTATGCAAATTAAAAGCTCAGTAATGAATGGCCTTGAGGCACTCTCTCACATGAATGGATATATTGCTTGTAGCAAATCCTGCATTGCACAATCCTCAACTTACCATTCTGAAGATTACCCCGTTCTTTTTCCTCTCATCCATTTGGCTTGCTCGCTTTGATCTGTTGTCAACAAATATATATAGAACAAACCACACCCGGAACAGCAAAGCTTTTATTATTGTACGCAACAACCCTACTTGCGAATTGTTACACCACAAATGGTTACATGTCTTTGAGTTCCTTCACACACTCTCAAGTCGATTACAAGAAAATATCCAAACTTCATTTGCCAGCATGGAGATGATATCCTCATCAAAGCCAAATTAATCACCTCCATGCAGAAGCAACTATTAAGATTTTGTCTTCCCACCCAAAATGAAGTGCACCACCCTCCTGCTTCACCTTATACCGGTTGCAGTACTGTTTTAGAAGCTCTTGGATTGAGTTATTCACAGATGAGCTCAATGGACATGGTCTGAATCCGGCCATTGTCATCCTTGCCCTCCATTTCCCCGCAACCTCATACCTCTCTATCCTCTCCTCGCCTTCACATGCTACAATGTTTACTATATCTCTAGCAAGGCAGTGCTTTTCAACATTAATCCTGTCTGGGTTCTCTCTGGGCAATGTTGCATCAAGTGATTCAAACACAGCCGAGTAATAGTTATAAGCTTCAATAAACCTGGGGAAAAATGGGGCAGTGTTTGTGTTCACATCCTGCTCTACAACAGTCACCAGTTTAGGAGTCAAGCTCTTTACCATTCGAAGGAGTTGGTCCCGTTGATTTACAGTTGAAACACTCTCATCTGGCATGTGGTGAAGTTGGAAGGCACAGTTCACAAGAAGAGCCTCACCTGGCAGGCAGTTGAGCATTGATGGGGTTATATCTGCAGTTTTGGCAGCTATTGCTCGGAACTCAAATGGCACACCACATGCCTCTGCTAGCTGCTCCAGTCTCTGGCCGATGATCTTCAGACCACCAACTTTTCGTTGAACCGATTCAGGATCATCCACCCCAGTAATCCTCACGCAAGGCTTAACAGGTTGAGCAGCAAGTGCCTGTATCAGGGTTATGTATTGGCTCCCTTGATTTATGTCAAAATCTATTATATGAACTCCTTTTTCACCTTTGAAGGCTTCTGTGATTGCACCATTTGCTGCCATGAAACCAAACTTGAAACAAGGGCACACCTCAAAGAGGATTTGCATGGCAGAGAGCCGGTCGGAAGTGGGTGGCTCTTTGCATTTCAGAGCTCTGTATAGTCCTTGGCCTGATGCAGCCATGCGAGCTGCAAGTCCTTCAACCATGTAAGCCGCAATTCTTTGGGGAGGATCTCCTTGGATAGAGACCATCCTCCGGAGAGTGGCAATGATGGTGGACGCTTGTTCCATATTGCCTTCTGAAAGGGCAGCAGCACAATTGAAAAGCATCTGCTTTGGGGTTGTGGGCCTAGATGTGCATGCTGATGTTTCTTTGTTGCTGCAGATGCTACTGAGGTTGGAGTCAGATGAAGAGTCCTTTGGTGAATTTGGCAGCAATAATATATCCTTGATCGAGTCAGCCCATTCACTATCAATATCCATGTTATGTTCTGGACCGCTAATTCCACCATAATAATTATAATCATCCTCATCATTATCATTCAACAGTGCACTTTCCAGTTCTCTAAGCTTTAACCTAATATTATCTTCACCAGAGTCTATTGGATCCAAGATTTTCTCCAAATATGAGTTGTGTGCGGTAGCAGAGGAACAGGAAACTTGGGGGCAGAACGCCCCCCCAGGAACACCAGAGTTAGATGGGTGATAGACGTTGGCTTGCAACGCATGCAACTCTGCAGTCGAGGACTCGGGGAAGCTCTGCTGGTTGTAACTGTCCAAGTGGTTAGATTCTGTAACATGCTTAAACTTCTGTTTATTTGAACTGTACATCTGAGTGGATAAACCAGAAGGGTTGCTGCTTCCTTTGGCCTGGTAAATTCTTGACTCCCCATATGAAGGAGCAGATGAATCTGCAGGTCTGATTAAAGACATAATTTTGTCCTGTTTTAATTAAGCAAAGGTGATCTTACCACAGAAATAAAATGCCCCAGCACTAACAATAGTATTTTGGGCTATGTTCAGCGAGCTGCACGTCCACCACCATTAACTGTAATAACTACCCAAGACTACCTCTCCACTCTCTCTGTGTAAGGATAGCCACCTGAAAAAGAAGGTTGGTGTTGGCTATGCAACTTTCAAAAAATCGTTTCCAGGATACAGGCAAAGAAAAATGGACGCATAAAAACCGCAGTAATATGGCAAATATAGGAGAGATTGATTTGTTGGGGGTGACAAGCATTGTAATGAGCTCATAAAGAGGTTCTGAATGAGCCCTTCTTAGTATTGGAAACCATTTATAAAGAAACTGAGCCATTACCTAAGAATTTTTGTCCAGAAAATCAAATGGTTCCTGTTGAAAGCAAGAAATAGGTTTAGCTGTCCATTCATTGTCATCAAGGGCAAAAAATCAGCAAAAGGGCATCCATGGTTTATAACAGACTCATGGAAGAGGCAAACTAGAGTAGAGTGAGAGCCATCTCAAAAGTCCAGGGAAAAGGGTTACCTAGCTAGCTCAGGCTATCTGGAGTGAGTACCATCTAAGTGTGATGGTCTATCATGTTTCTAAAAATGTTACAAGGCTTTGGTTTGATGTGTTCATCAATTCCATTCTAGGACTTTCGATCTACTGGCCAACATAATTTTTAACATAACAATTACAGAAGAAATTAACACGAAAAACTCATATGTACCCTAGTTGGTTTACTGACCTCTCAACCTGAATTGTTTGAACTACTGATCTCTCAACCTGAATTCACTTGGGAAGCCCTTCTGGTATCAACTGAGACAAAGCTTGGATGAAATTTGAGAAACTTGAAGAAGGGTATTTAATCCTTGACTTAGAAAGAGCTGTTGATGATCTGTAACTCTAAATACTGCCCTTTCTCCTTTCTATACATATTGTTAGGTAAATTGCAGGAGTGGTAGGTCTTCTAATCAGGATCAGGTAAGATTTATACGCCAACAAATCTATTATTGCATTCTGCAGTTTGACTTCCTTTTTATTCAAGCAAAATAGTGCCTGTTAATACTATTTTCTTCCTATGTATACATTACCAAGAAGGCTGCAAAGCAAATTTTTTAACCTGATTTAAGACTCTCCTCTACAGCATAGTCAAAGCAAAAATAAGAAGAGATGAAAACAGAATGAAAGCTGAATGGAACTGTTTAAAGGGAGAAATTCCATGTGTAAACATGGGTAAAAAAGATATGTCAACAAAATAAAATTTTCTAATAATGATGACAATTGGCATTAGCTTTCTTATTCAGATATCAATATGGCAACTCCCACCTCAGACATCTAGGAATAGCAACAGAAACAATTCACCATATTGAATTTGTAAAATTATCTCAAACAAAGTAGTAACACTTCATCTGCAAAAGAGTACCCACAGATGAAGCAATCCATAGCCAACCAATAAAATTTCAAAACAGAAATAATGATAAATTAGAAGGGGAACAGAAAGAAACTAACCCACTAAGCAAAACAGCTAGAGGCAGCTCTCAAGGCAACCAGATACAGGATGAGAAATCCAACTGTGGGCAAAAGAGAGCTATCAGCATTCATATGGAGATTTGAGAGGAACCCAGATGGACAAAAAGCCTTTAAAATGGCTTGGAGAAGGGGATAAGATTGGGGTTTGACCATGGCTACAGGAAAAATGAGAAAAGTTTAAAGGCAAGTTGACACTAAAATAATGTTTCCAACATTAAAAATGAGGCAGATGGATGTGTTCTATATGGCAGAAACCCAATAAAATACATTAGAAAAATTAGCAATGAACCTGAAAGAAGAGCAGAGATGAAGAATTCAACGAACCCAAATCCACAAAGGCTTAAGAAACGGAAAAAACAACTATAAACAATGTTTTTTGAGGGTCCCATATACCATATTCAAGAATCCAATGGATGCTCACATCCAATGCACCATTCTTACAGTTCTCTGTGAAAATATACCACAAAGAAAAGAGGTAAAATGGATAGACAAAATCTCACCCCAACTATTCCATTTCAGTGATCTTCATCTCCATTTCCCCTTCATCCATTATTCTTCTCTAAAAGCTCTCTCTCTCTCTCTCTCTCCATAACCATGCCTGTACCAAATCCACTATTGTAGCTGAGATCATTTGAATTTAATCATGGGTATTAATCAACTGACTAAAATCATGTGAGAAATGAAGATGGTGCATGCTAGAGTGCATGGTCCTCAGCACTCCTCAGCAGCAGACAATTGTTCCTAACACTTTATTAGGAAGTCAATGGGACAATAGCAAACTGCTTTCCAGATGCATGGTCAGTAGATTCTGAGACACATTCATTTCCTTGTCAAAACTCAAAACAAGGGAGAAAGTACAAAAAAACTCTTAACCTGCTTCACTTCCATTTTACTTTTAATTATCTTTTCAACTAAAAAGTTCATACACTTTGTAAATAAGCAGATGAGCCTCCAATGGAAGATATGAAAAGTTAAGAAATCACTCCCTTTCAAAGTTAATTTATCATTCAATAATAAATTTGAACAACTCAAGTGAATGTGAGACTTTCTTTTTTCTTCTTTCAAGGATGATCAACACTTTAGCATAAAAATTAAAAAAAAAAAAAAAGTTGGAATATAAAATAGTGATATCATATCATATCATATTTTTAATAATAGGTATTATCATCACAAAGGATGGACAATTGTGTTCAATTTTCATTTGTAAACTATCAGTTGGAAATTGATGCATGTCTACTCAACAATGACCTGCCTCATTTGTCATTGTGTGGCTGTCTATTTCATGGATTGTCAATGGAGTTTCAAATAATTTATTTCCATCTTTTTTAAAGTATTCCCCTACACCCTTTTGATAAATTTTGCTTTTCTCTTCTATTGATTAAAAACATGCTGAGCTTTGCCTTTCTTATCATGCCATTTTTTTTAATGAAAAAAATGTTTATGATTTATTTAATTCCCTAATAAACATTGTTTAATGTAAGAGAATTGTAATTTTCTCCACTCTTTTGTATTCTTTATTTAGACCCATTAAACAAAAATTTTAAAAATATTAGGGTTTGTTTGTGAACTGTTTTCAAGAACAATTTCTGTTCTTCAAAACAAAAAACATAAAAAACACGTTTGGTAATAAAAAACTGTTTTGTTTTTTTTTTCTTAAGAATAGAAAATAAGTTACTTTTAGAAAACATATTTTTAGTTATTTTTTGTTATTTTCATTTGTTTTTTGAGGATTTTTTAAAGAAATAATTATATAAATATATAAAATGATTAAAAATAAAATACTAGATATAAAAATTATTATTTTTAAAACATATTTAAAAATATTAAAAACAAGTTAAAAACATTTTAGGTTTTCAAATAAAATTTTATTTTACAAAAATTAAAAAAACAAATTTTAATCATTATCAAAAACTATTTTTCAGAATTATTTTTAAAAATAGTTATCAAACAAATTTGACTTTGTTTGGGAGGTGTTTTTGAAAACAGTTTTATAATATTTTATAAAATAAAAGTTTGTTTGGGAATGTGAAATATTTTTAACCTATTTTCTATATTTCTAAAAATAAATTTTATCCGTTTCATTTTTATTCATTCTCTACATTTATATAATTATTTTTTAAAACAATTATTAGAAAACAACTTAAAATAGCTAAAAAATATTTTCTAAAAATACCCTATTTTTTGTTTTGAAGAATATAAAATTATTTTCTATTTTCTAATTGCTAAACATGTTTTTTTTTTTTTGAGAACAAAAAATTATTTTTGAAAACTATTGGCAAACAAGGCCTTAGTTACATTTTTATTTTATTTTTGAAAACTATTGGCTGAAACATATGTGTGATGCAAGATGGACCAGAAGCCCATCCCAGAGTTGTGGATTTTTTGCAGGCAAATATATATTCAGCCATTTAAATTGCCCAAAATCTGAGCCCGTTTATGATTTATGGCCCAGCCCAGTTAACTTCTTGAAGAAAATAGAAACCCACTGAACCCTCTTTTCCTCTTTTGAAGAAAAATTCAAGTTTTTTTGGTTAAAAAAAAAAAAAAAAAAAGCTAAAAAAAATCCATGATAATTTGAGATTTGATAAGGAAGATGAACTTTTCATTTTGAATATTTTTTCACAAAATATTTTCTAGAAGGCAATCAACTGAAGTCATTTTCATTCTAGAAACATCATCTTTGATGTATTTCTATTTTCCATAGTATTCTTTTTTTATTCACTTAGAATTTATCAATTGAAGAATGGTTAGTGAGAGCCATCAGTCTTCTAAATAAAGAATATATTTAGAAATAGTTTTACTAATTTTGTTTCCTTATTGGCTAACACGTATTGTTTTTGTATGCTTATTGGCTAACACACACTATTGCCCACTAAAAGCAGTCTAATTTATGGAACCATTCAACAAATTTTGCCACATTAGAAATGAGAAAAAGTAAATGATACTAAGTGCCCATTTAGAGTGATTTTAAGTGGTTACAAACATTTCCTAATATTTGAATTACCTTTATAAATATTAGGTGACAATCACTTAATAGACAATTTTTATAAAATTACTTTTTTGTTTTATGTATATGTTAACTTATACTAGAAAATAAGGATTCGGTTTACCTTCTCATATGCCCGAAATCTCAATTGATTGTTTTATAAATAAATGAAAGTCACTATTTCTATACCACAAGTGTCTTGAACTTTGTTTTTATGGAGAAAAATAGAAAAATTTTTTTAAGAAAGAGAACTTTTTCGCAAGTTTGTTCTTTCAAAGAGAACGAGGGAGAGAAAAAAAAGGTTGTTCTCCTATTTCTCACTTGTTGGGTCAGTTCGGTTGCGTCACTTTGGGCACTCAAACCCAGTTCCAACAACATCCAAGCATGAGTGATTCTCTTAAAAGCATTATCACTAGAAAATTCTACTAATAAAAATGTTACAAACTAAAAACATTTTAATCATATTCACTCTCATATTGATTCCAAATGAGGTATAATTAAGGATTTATTTAATTCTCGAAAAAATGAGAGTGAAACCAAAGGTTTGAGGTGTTTCTTATTATCTCATTTGAATCTTGGAAAGTAATATTATTGGAAAATTTTTTATTACCTTTCAAAAAATCCAATATCCAATAAAAAAATTGTTTCACTGTTCAATTTTTCACCTCAGGTCGTATATGGAACCACAATAAAATCGGAAACCACTTCGTTTCACAACATAAAAACCTTTCACCTACTCTTCAAAGAACTTTTATTGTTAAGTTCTCTTTATCTTTATTTTCTAAGAAAATAAAAGTGAGCTAGAGAGTTTGAGAGAAAGTGAGAGAGTGAGATCTATTTTTTTTTTTAATTTATATATTTAGTGGGGTAGTTTTTGACAATTCCAACTCTCAGAAATCGCTCCCCCCCTATCTTTAATTTGTTGGATCGGGTTGGGTCAACTTGACTTGACTTGGGCACCCATTCAACTCCAACAAATATAAAGCGGAAAAGGACTAAGAAAAGAAAAGAAAAAAAAAAGAAAAAGAAAAAAAAGCCAAATATTTACATTTGATTTACGATAAAAAAATAGAAAGAAAAATAATATATGATGATAATTATTTTAGAACTTATAATAAAAGAAATAATATCCTATTTTAATTAATTTCTATAAATATTCATATAGAAACTTAATAAAATAATAAATTTTCCTTATATATATATATATATATATCATCTCCGTCATCTTCTATATATAATTTTACATGTCCTAGTTTAATTAGTTTCTAGGCATAGTGTCTATACATAGGTAACATTCCTTTTGCTTCAATCAAAATTAATTCAAATAAGATAACACCATGTTCCACCCCAAAAAAAAAATGACCTAATTTCTTCCAGACCATAATAATTCATTGGCCTTCTAATTAAATAAGTCAGTAGAAATACAGAATCATAAATGAATTTATAAGCAAATGAGAGAAGGTGATGGATGGATGAGGAAACCACGAAGGTTGTTCAACTGTCATTTTCTTGTGCCACTATCTCAATACCCACAACCTGTCTCAATCAGTAGTACATAAGCTGCAACCTGAAGAATATCACATTCAGCATAATATTCTTGTTGCCAAAATGGCGGTGAAACCAAACTCATCATCATCATCATCATCATCTTCTTCTTCTTCTTATATATACTTGTATTTTTAATGGGTTTAGTTTGAGTAAGCATGGAACAACAAGAAACTTCAATCCCATCAAACCAATATTGGTCC
The DNA here is from genome assembly GCA_037355405.1 of Vitis amurensis. NCBI lineage: Eukaryota > Viridiplantae > Streptophyta > Magnoliopsida > Vitales > Vitaceae > Vitis > Vitis amurensis. The sequence continues at coordinate 101 of JBAPGN010002562.1, read as the reverse complement.
TTCCGTGCGGGTTACTTCAGAGTTCAGATGTTGATCTTGTTTTGGAGGTCAGATCGATCATAACCCTCCAAGAATATTTCCTTGGAAATACTGTTTAAAAG